>JACXGI010004884.1:0-50605 GCA_016801175.1 Esox masquinongy
AGAATGTTAACCAGGACCAAGAGAACAGAGCACATCACTCCGGTTCTTAAATCTTTACATTGGCTTCCAGTCAGTTACAGAATAGATTTCAAAGTGGTGCTTTTAGTTTATAAATCTCTGAATGGTTTAGGACCCGAATACATTTCTGATATGTTTGAAGAATATAAACCGAGCAGGGCTCTTAGATCCATGAACACAGATCAGCTAGTAGAGCCCAGAGCCCAAACTACTGCTGCGTTTAGCACATATGCTGTACACAACTGGAATAAACTACCAGAAGATCTTAGACGTGCCCCAAACGTATCTATTTTTAAATCCAGGTTAAAAACACTACTCTTTTCACGTGCCTACGACTGAGCACTTAAACTTACCACACTGTTTAGCCTCATAGCTTCCTATGTTTTTATCCAATTTTTAATCTTTTTTTAAAATCTTTATAAGTTTTCTTATTGTGTTTTTGTTATTATGCTGTTTTTATTTGTTTTGATGTTTTAATTTGAGTATTTGTTTTTATGTTATTGTATTTTTATATATTATTTTATTTTTCTTTGTAAAGCACATTGAATTGCTTCGATGTATGAATTGTGCTATATAAATAAACTTGCTTGCTTGCTAGCAAGCTAACCAGCTGTAGTTAGATAAAAGTTGCTGCCGTTCAATGTAGAGCTTCAGAGTGAAAATGTCATTTTAGCTTCATAACTAACACAACATCTAACTAGTAATACCCAGCACTAAAACAACCTTATTACATGTTGTAAGCCAAAGTCATAAGAAAATGTCCAACATACTTACAGATAGTGCAGTTGTACTTTCTGCTGTTCTTGTTATTTTTCCGTGTTTCAAAGTTGTTCTCCTCAGCGATTGGTTGAAATGTAGCCATGTGATTGATGCAAAATCCAAATAAGGAATTGAAACCAAACCGGCGTTAATAACGGCGTTAAGTGATACTGAATACTGTAAGTTACGGCTCTTATTGACATCAACAACGGCGTCGCAAACGCTGTGTAGTACAGGGGAAACGGCGTTTTGTACGGCGACATGAGTGAGTGAAAACGCCGTAAATGACGGCGCTTATGGCAGCACTTGGACGGCGTCACAAACGCCGTTTTACTACAGTGAAAACGCCGTTTTGGACGGCGGTTCACTGGGGAAACGGCGTTTTGGATGGCGGTTTACTGGGGGAACGGCGTATTTTGCGTGTCATTGGACGACGTGGGACGCCGTAATGTGTCATGTTTTTGACTCACTTGGCCTTCCATATTTGGCGTTCCATAGATTAACAGGCGCAGGCGTTGGCTACAGATGTAGGCGTTTATATAACAAGCGTAGGCGTTACCTTAACAGGCGCAAATGTACGCGTTAGTTTAACAGGATTCATTTGCTAACAGGCGCACGCGCTTATTTAACACGCGCGGGCGTTTGCTTTAACAGCTGTAGGCGCTAAACAATCGCGGTCTGAACGCATAATTCTGACCCCGTTGGCGGTCCATACAGATTCGGATGCGTCTGCTGCATGATCTACGGTCGCGTGCAGCGTTCGTGCTGCCATTTGAAGCATTTGGGACGTTGGTCATATCAGCCGTCAAAAACAATGAGTTATTCAGCATACTTTTGAGTAAAAGTTTGCTAGTTTAATGTTTGCTGAATGCCAACAACAATATATGTGCGTAAATAATGTTACATGATGTTACAAATAGCCACCTGTAGTTAGCAAGGTTATCTTTCGATTTTAATTCATGTTTACTAATCGTGCTATAGCTAAATGTAGCAAGCCCAGCTCGAAAATATTGAGCACCTCTAGCTAACCAGTTTGCTAGTAGTATTATTAGTATTAGACTAAATTGAATTGGTTTGGTCTAGGTTTTTTTTAAATAGATCCTCACTATAATCACATCAATAAGTTGTACAGTAATATGTAGCCAGTGTCAACTTAAACATAGAACGTTAGCTATACTTTCTAGCGACAGTCAGTAGCCAACGTTTGGTAAATAAAATTATTTTTTGCAGCTGCGGCTAGTTTTCTATGCCGGGATGATGACTATTATAGGGCTAATGGATAGTATCAATAGCTTAGTAACTTAGCAAACTGTTTATTAGCTACAGTAGCTCTTGTTGGTATTCTGTTAAAGTTAGTATCATGTTCATTACAGTAGCTGATTGATTTGTAATAGTAATTAATGTTAAACATTAACTGGTTGGCCAAGATTCTGGTTGGTCAGTTTTTCTGCAAAAGGATCAGCCAAGGGTACGTACTAACTTAGCCAGTGTAACAGTCTAATGTGTCTTAGTCAAATGTGCACATACAGTAGCATCCACACACCATATGTGTGGATGCTACTGTGGACTGGTGTGCAAAGTTACAGCTGCACATTCCTTGACATGTTTTCTATTAGTTTTGTGCCTAGGTCTAATCACATTATATTTTTTTCTTTCTCTCTTAGTCTTCAGCATCTCAGAGTGGTCAGCAACCCTGACATTTTTTTCTCCAAATCTAACTGGTTGAGATGAGTTTAAATTTAAAACCACATTGCTTTTCCTTGTGTTCTGCTCTGTGTTAACTTAGGAGGACAAGAACCCTTGGACCACACCTCAGGACTACCTGGCCCGAAAGGCTCGTAGCCGTCCCTGTCCAAAGTCCTGCTGGTTTGGTTGCTGTTCAAGTAGCTGACGATACATGACGATTGCAGCTGCCCCTCCGCCGACCATTCCTGATTGTCCCTGTCTTCATCCATCTGGTCATGCAGACATGGTTTACGTTTTATAGACTCTGGACAAAGCCCACATGCATTTATTAATTATTACAATTTGTACTCTTAAAATGTTCCCCTGGCACAGCAAGAAGAGAACTGGCCTCCCCTCAGAGCCTGGTTCTTCCTAAATTTCGTCCCTTTTAGGGAGTTTTTCCTAGCCACTATGCATCAACCCTGTGGTTGCTTGCTCTTTGGGGTTTCAGGCTGGGTGTTTAGTATAAGCACTTTGTTACAACTGCTGATGTAAAAAGGGCTTTATAAAATCCAGTTCATTGATTGATCACAAAATGCATGCAGTATGCCATCAGTTTAGTCTTGCATCTGACCACAAAGGTGGTCGCAGAGAACATTCCAAGGCTGCAGATAGTACAGAGCATGCTGCAAGACTAACACTAATGTTGAGGACTTTTTACGTCATCCTCTTCCTGAATGCTCCGGGAAGTGTGTGGTCTCAGTTGGACATCATTCTCCATCCTCAATTTCACTCGCCTCATGTTGTGGCACAATGTTGTGTTTGTTAATTTCTAGTAAATCCCATGTTTTTCATAACTTTGTGATGGTTTAATTTATTCAGTATTGCCAATACAATGTTGTGATGGAAAAATGGTAATCTATTCAATTTATGTTTGAAATTTTAATTTTTTGTCTAACAATGAAAATGTAAATGAGTTGTCAGGATGTGTCTGGGTTTATTGGTCCTGGGTAGGAATGGGTGTGTGCCCCCACTCTGATTTATTTATTTTTTAGCTCAAATTGTATGAATGTGTTTATTAATGTTGGCTGCCACCATTTGATAAATCCTTATTTATTTTTTGGGTTGGTAAACACTGTACTAATTGATTCAGAATTTAAATGTTTTTGATTTTGATATTTCATTGTAGCCATGAATTTACACTTTGATATGAATTCATATTTATCTATAATAAATGGTTGCATTCAATACACTAATTGTTTTTGAGACATCAATCGTATAATACTATGTACATTTTTGTTATAGATACTTAAATAATTTTTCATGCTTTTATATTTAATTACTGAAAATGACATTGCTTTACAATACAGAAAACTGCATTATTAATCAGTTATGATATGTTATGGAAAGATAACGTTATGGTCATGGCAGAAATGTAAAATAGTTCAAATCCTATTTAATTTGTAATTGTTTAGCATATTTTTAAAAACTTAGAACACTCATCACCATGAGTAGTGAGTCAAAACCGGAACTGAAACCGATCTGGCACAGAGGCAATCCAGAGGTAAAATTAAATATGGTAGATTTGTGTCTAAGCTGGGCCTATTCTGGCCCAAGTCTGTTTTAGATCCGGATTCCAGATCCGTAACGGCTTTGGCCCGTTGTGCATCTGGACCCCGGGCCGGGTCCGTTACACGCATTCGGAACAGATGTTCCAATACATCCGGCACGGATCTGGCGCGGATACTTTTTATCTGGGACCTGTCCAATTATTCACAAAACTAAAACGCAGGCGGCAGCATTACCATAGCAAACTTTTAAACTTGTAGACGACGCAGCTTATAGACACTGTAGAGTCTTTAGTCTGGGAGATTAGTCTTGCTTCAAAAATCCTTACCGCTTCAATGTCAGTACAGAAAAGATTATCTTACTACGCTGCTAGCTAGTAGCTACCAGGCGATTCTGCCCAAGATCTGAAGAACGAGTTTGTTAAGACCGGATTGGCCATCGGACTGCGAACTCCGCTCCTTAGGACCGTATTCCTTCAAAAATGCACGCATATTTTCTCACAGAAGTTATAGGTGGATTTCAATGTAATGCAAGCTTGAGTAATTTCCTCCGATCTGTTAATTTCGGACCCTGACTGTAGGTAGCTCCTACGTAAGCCGTTCAGCACCCCCCCCAACACTGTTTCGTAACACCACCCCAAACTCTCCTCAAGATGTGTGGCTTAGCTCTGCTGCTCTCTTAATTCCGCGGTCTAAGGTCCACCAAATTGCATCATGTCTTGTATTCGTTTCCTGCTGGAACCAACCACCTCCAAAACGTATCATTTTTCATTAAACTTGCCTCTCCCCATCTTGTTTTTTTTGCCTCTCCCCATTTTGGCTCATCCCTATCTAGCAACTACTGACGACAACAAAAAGATGACAAGCAGGCAGACGCCAATGTCTGTAACTAGCTAATGTAACGTAAAACGTATATTAATGGCGGAGTCTCTTGTTGTCTAGTTCATCAAACAAATACAAGCTAATTACATGTTTTACCTGCCGTGCGACTGTGCATGACAATTTTCCCCATCAACCTTAAATGCACCATCTGCAAATTGAATACCAACACCTAATTTACGGTAAATTTAAGACAATTTAAGACTTTAATTTCCCTGATTTTATTTTAAGACCTTTTAAGACTTTTTAAAACCCTGTTGTGGTTGTTTCAAGGAGCACAATAAGACGATACTTGAACAAAAATGAGCTGCATGGTCGAGTTGGATTTTGGATGGTGGATTTTTTCATCTGCCAGTCCCCTTGGCTGTGTTTTGCGCCAATGCCACAAAAAACCCCGGTTACAATATGCCTGACAACACCTTGACAAGACGACAAAAGACTTTGCATGACCTGGACGCATTTTGCCAAGACGAATGGGCAGCTACACCACCTGCAAGAATTCGGGGCCTCATAGATAACTATTACAAAAGACTTCACGCTGTCATTGATGCTAAAGGGGGCAATACACAGTATTAAGAACTAAGAGTATACAGACTTTTGAACATGGGTCAGTTAATTTTTTTCTTTGTTGTCATGTTTTGTTTTATGATTGTGCCATTTTGTTATGACCTACAGTTGAATGTGAATCCCATAAGAAATAAAAGACATGTATGTGTCTTGCCTGCTCACTCATGTTTTCTTTACAAATGGTACATATATTAACAATTCTCCAAGGGCATGCAAACTTTTCAGCACAACTGTATTTTAAGAAGGGCCCTAGACCAGAGCAGGGGCTTGTCCAATTAAAGACATTCTTAAAGGAAATCTGAGGTCAAAGGTCAAAACGGCTTTTTTCTCTTAACCTTATCCGAATCTTAAATCCTTACCTTAATCAATTGGAGTTATTTCCTTTACTTAACGTTCAACATTTAATGCTTAACTGTAAATTATTTATTGGTTTTACAAAACAGCATCTTGAGTATATTTTGACCATGAGATCGTGCTGGAAACTATGTGTATGCTATTAGTCACTTAAGCATATCATCAACTTTAATGAACACGTACATACCCTGAGTTGACAAAGTAACAGACCGAGAGCTTTTCAGGTAGTGTGGCTTGCAGCCTCTGGGCGTACTGGACCAGGTTATCATGCAGAAAGCGGGAGTTAGTATTCAGTAGCTCCATCTGTTTAGCCCCAGCCTTCACGACTATTGGATGGCTGTGGCCAACTGGGAAAACATGGACACAACCATAGGACACAGGATCATATATTCAGAGGGGTGAGAATGTACACAGTTGTACACAGTTGATGAAAAAATAAATGTATAGAGCTGCTTTCAGGCTTTGCGCAAGGTTTTGTGGAAATTGTGATGTGTTGAATTTTCCTCTATACTGGACCAGCTGATGGGAATCTATCCCAAAAACATGGCATTTTTAGTGGCATGCTTCTGGCACAGGCAACCAGTTTTATAGCTATAATATCTTTTTACTGGGTAACGAGTCCCTGGACAAGTAGAAGCAAACAGCCCCATTATGTTCCCATATTTTACAGTAGGTATAGTCATGCATTCTCATTTTAAAACTAAACCCACAACTGTTGTGTGTGGCTACATAGCTCCATTTTCATATCATCTGACAGAAATATCAGACCAAAGCACCAGTCCACATTCAAGTGTCAATACTGTTCAGCAAGTCAAACTGGCAGCCTTGTTCACACAGGCAGTTTAAAGTGCAAATGTTTGACTCATCAAAGTAGCCACCTTTTACAGACATAACAGCAGAAAACACTTGTGGCATTCTTTCTAATGGAAATCCAATATTGTTTGAAAACGTCTTCCTAACACTGTTGAAGAAGTTCCCACAAATGTGTTGCACTTTTAGGTTGCATTGCTTTCACCCTTCTGCCCAGTTCATCCCAAACCAGCTCAATGGGTCAGGAGACTGTGCTAGCCATTCCATTATTTGACGCCTACCATATTGTTCCTTTCTTCTTAGGTATTTCGGACAATACCTGGAGGTATGTTTTGAGCCATTACAAACAACTGGGCGTACACCAGAGGGTATTGCATGGTGCTGTAAAATGCTGTGGTAGCCGTTTTCGTTCAGGGTGTCACTCATTTTGTCGCAGACTCTGGATCCAGCAAAAGAACCCCAGACCATCACACTTCCTCCTACTTGTTTGACAGTTGGTGTCATACACTGAGGAGCCATCATTTCACCTACTCGACGACGTACAAAAACCCTTCGTGATGAACCAAAGATTTTAAATTTTGATTCATCAGTCCAGAAGACCTTCCAGTCTTCAGTAGTCCACTGGCGGTGCTTCATGGCCAAGGAAAGCCTCTTGTTCTTATTTTGCCACCATAGCAATGGCTTTCTTACAGACACTCGACCTGTCAAACCTGCAGCTTGAAGTCTTCTCTTTACAGTTGAAACTGAGATTTGCTTACTTCAACCAGTTTTATGCTGTGCTTGAAGCTGTCCTTTGAGCCGCCTATCATGCAAGCTGTTGACTCCCAGACACGTGTCATCTGATTCTGTTGTGACTTTGGGTCTGCAAGACCACTTCATGTCAGAGTTTCCTCCAGTTTCCAAGTGCCTTTTGATGGTGTAGGAAACCTTGGCTATCTTTGCAATTTCTCTAACGGAAAGACCTACACATTTAAGGATTATAAAGGTCTGTCTATTTTTAATTAATTTAAATTCTCTCTCCATTATTATAGCAATATACTACTTCCTGCAGTACAATATTGTCCAAATAATACTTACAAGGGTGTAGTAACACAGTCTGTTTCCACACCGCATTTAAGCAAACATTTATACAGACACTGCATTTATACTTGAGTTTCTAAGTAATCTACAAAAGTTGAGACACCTGTAGGATTTTTTTGCATCAAATGTCAACGCTTGATTTACTTCTATTGCTGCAGAACAGTTGTTAAGCCATTACTTGTTCCCTGAAAAATGCTGTTTTTTAAAACTCTGAAACATACATTTTTTTCAGTTTTTGGTAACTGGCAGTTTACCTGTTACCTTTGTGTTCTAAAACTTTCAACCGGTAGATCAAATGTACAAATGTAAAAGGTTCCAGTCTTTAATGAAAAAGTTAAAATGTTCAAATATAGAGTAGTCTAGTTGTTAAACATTATTATTCCACTGCAGATATATTATTATAATGTTCTGAAATTATGATTTTTGTTCCTACCTTCAATATCAATGTGGAACAGAATATAGTAAAATAATCATGCCCTTGAGGTTGTGGTTTGGAGAATATATTGGCACGAATTTCTGGCACTCTACTTCGTAGTGGGCTGTCTTAACAAAACGTTACAATATCCTCCATGCCACAATTTTTCTGGCCACGATCACTTAAATTGAAGCTGATTGATATCTGATTTGTATTGTAAAGCATGTGGTTTTTGTAGTATCTATTTCCTGTTAAGCTAAATGTTTTAACATTGTCATTAACAGTTCAATACTGTGTACACTAAGAATTGTTTACACAGATATCTGTTTGTGCAGACTTTGACATCTGATATGAGATGTGAAGGCTGCACACACATTGTTTACCTTAAAAGAATAACATGCCTGATTCTTACAATATCACAACCAACCTACAATAACTTCAATCACACTGCTAGATCTAGTCAGCAACATAGTGAAACATGTCTCACCTGAAACTTGTATTACTAGAAATAACAACAACATTTACTAATAACAACTTCCTATGAAAGACATTTATTTACCCACCAGAAGTGGTGCAAAGCAGAGGAAGTAATCTAACAGTTAAGCTACAGATTTTTTTTATTCTGCTCTGTTGCATTGGTTGTGCAGTGGCTTCTTAATATTATGTAGTGATGAAAGAAAGAGGTATTATTATACCCAATATCATTGCATAAGCAGAATACAGTCTGTTTCAGATGTCATATATCCTGTGTATTCTGTTGTACACTAAAATGACTGCAGAGATTGTAATGTAACTCTAATGTATTTGTGCCTCTTGCTTACCATGTGCAACATTGTTGATGCAGTCCAAATATCGCTTCCCATTCTCATCATACATGTATTGGCCTTTGGCTCGCACAATCTTGATTGGATCATGGCTGAAGAACACCTTACAGGATGGGCTTGAACACAACAGGTGTTATTACATTACCATTGTACTAATTGTTGGTCATTGTGGTTCTTCAACCAAGGTATTATAGGTAACGGCCCTAACCTCCCATGCCATCGGCCAGAACTCATGGTATAACATATGTATTTACTTACAAGAGGCATTGCTACTGAGACTGGATAAAATATTATTCTTATATTAATTATCTCCTCATAAACTTCTAATTCTGAGGTGTAAAAATTCCCAAGACCAACCTGTGTTAATTTGACCATTGGAGAAATGTGTGAATACTGTAATACAGGTTTCAGTGAATTAAGATTCAAGCACATCATTTCAAGGGCCTTGTGTCTTTCGCAAAAAAAAAATGTTTTATTTGAAATTCAGTTGGCCTTTCTTGGTTGGCCTGGCATGTTTGTTTTTGCTTTTGAAGTACAATGAAAAGCAATGTATACATGTACTATAATATTATTATCATTATTATTATTAATAGTCACCAATGAGCCATACTTCATAAAAATATTTCTGTTTAAATGTAGGAGACCTAAAAAGTATATAATCTTTGTGAATGTTCATCACCTCTGGGTTATTACATTAGTAACTGGTGTGTTGAATTGTTTCGATGTGACCTTTGTCATTTGTCAAGTGGTAAAGCCCAGCCATTCCATAAAAGTCAACAAAGTACATGCATGTCCTGATATTTTTGAAAATTCGCTAATATGATGTACTATGTTAGATGTTTAAAATTGTTAAAATAAAATAATTTCTTAAATTGTCTGCGCTTTGTACAGAAATAGGAAAATAGAGTAAACACACTGGCATATAGTAATAGCTTATTAAGAAAATAAACATTAATCAGTCATACCCAATGTGCTTCTTTCGAAGGTCAATAGTCTTCTTTTTATCAAAAATTGTTGTTTCCATCCTGACGTTCTTTAAGTTAGACACAATTATTAACCGTTGTTTCTCATTAAATTTTCCTATCGTCAGCCTAACTAATCATTTTTCAAAGAAACGCTGAAGACATGCACTAGCAATGACTAGTATTCTGCCAGCAGCACTAACGATCACAGCATAATCGTATTGTAATGAGGAAACCTTCAGAAAAAAAGCGCCAATGTCAATATATTGCATAATGTATAATTCGTTCTAATGATGGTAAAGTGTAAAGATGGTAAAGTGTAAGCATTTAAAAAAAATGTAATGAATGCAAAAAGCAAATAATAGATGAATTATATAGATTTAAAATAAAATAATTTAAACAACAATATTAAAGCACAAAATGTGCAAGACTCTATACCCGATTTTGGCCTATGCAAATTGCATAATAACAAAAAAACTGAACATTGTAAAGTGGAAAATGGCATTTGAGAATTACTCACTAGCGTATAAAGAATCGATTTAGTGTGTCAGTTCATGGTGGAAAATACAGGGTATAGCCAGCAGCACTTTCTTAGCCACCTCCTGCATTGGCTCCAGTTGAATACACTATACTTGAATTTGGCTTATTACTCACTAGGGTATAGTTTTTTTATATAAGGCAATTTGCATAGGCACTTGACACTCTATTTGGATTCTTTATACCCTAGTGAGTAATTCTCGAATGCCATGTTCCACGGCACAACGTCTAGTATTTTGAAAAAGAAAATCTGAGTTAGTGCTGCCAGCATAATATCCTGCTGCTAGGAGAACGGTAATCTAGCGATGTGTAGTTGGCAAATTATTCATTCTTTTTGAATGACTTTTTTTACTGACTCCCGATTAACGAGCCCTTTTTGTGACGCACGTTCAACTGAATCGTTCAATCTAACGGTTGGACGTGGATTTCTACAACATCATTGGTTTCAAAATAGGTTATAATTTTGTTTACCTAAAATAGGTTAACAATTTTGCCTCACATGCGCAGAAAACAGCAGACCCAAGTTGAGGAGCAGCCGAGAAGAAAAATACGCGGATAAAACTGATAATTGGTCGCAAGACACTAATTAATCCCATGTATTGACTATTGAATTATATAATAGCAACATCTTTACAGACCCTTTAACAGAGCTTCTGCTTAAGTTAAAAAGACTCATAAACGACTGAGATCAATTTAATCGTTCACTTGAAAATTGAGCAGGTTTGGCACACTCTAGGCATCACTGACAATTGGACGAAATTACTAGAAAGATTTGTTCTTTTTACTGAACTACTCGAGAGAAGTATGGAAATCTACGAGCGACAAACCTCAATTGAAAATGCGGATAAACTTTGCAATTCCTTTTTTAATGTGTATGCATTTTAGGTGACAAAACAAAAATTTCAATGAATATATTGCAAAATTTTTTGTGGTGATGCGATTTGCTTAATTCCTGCCAAATTGAAAATCAAATGTCGAAGTGTATTTCATATTAATTTACATGGTCTGTCTAGTACAACACTGACAGATAAAAAAAGTTAATGTAAATGAAGTGGGTAGGTAATGTGTGTTGCTAGCTATAGCCTCTATATTGCTACATGAAATGAAACACTTTATATGGATTCTACACACCCTAGTGAATATTTCCCGAATGCCATGTTCCACTTCACCTTGTGTCGTTTTTTTTGTTTTAAGGCAATTTGCATACGTCTGTATTGCTTTGACAAATATGGAGTGGGTGGGTAAAAAAGTGCTACTAGCTATAACCTCTATATTGCCCCATGAAATGACACTATATGAATTCTCAAATGCCATGTTCCATTTCACATAGTCTAGGGTTAAATATCATTTATGGATAACGCTCTTATCAATACATTACGGTAATAGTGTTGGTTGCTATATTTGAGGTATTACGTTCTCTTATACCTGAGTGTATGCAATGTATGCCAGTTAAGTTCACTTGTATGCAATGATAAGGACGGATGAACAGAGCCGTGTACATGTATGGAATAAATAACTATATAGAAAAGACGCTTCGCTTATAATTTCACGTCAAGTTAAGCCTGCGCAAGTCAGATAACTTAACAGGTTATGGGCCCAGGGTTGAAGATAAGCGAGCGGGAATAAGTTCGACGCAACGTATTACACGGTAGTTAGCTAGCAGAAGAAGAAGCTAGGAAAATCGGCGGGAAGACAAGATGGCCCACCGAGCAACAAAAGTTCCAGCACCGCAGCTTTTATTCGACGGGTCTGAGGAGAAATATGACCTTTGGGAAACGTGGTTCCTAGGCTGCCTACACATTCTGAAGTTAAAGGACACTATCTTAAGAGAGCCCACTGATGCAAACGAAGATCAGCTAGCTGAAGACAGACGGAAAAATGCTGACTGCTATGCCGAGCTGGTAAGGCTAATAGACGATAAGAGCCTATCGCTAATTAGACATGAAGCTGCTAATGATGGCAGGAAAGCCCTGCGTATACTTAAAGAACATTATTCGGGAAAAAGCAAGCCGCGGATTATAAATATATACACTTCATTGACAAAGTTGCGCATGGCAGACAGCGAGACGGATACAGACTATTTAATAAGAGCAGAGAACATCATTACAGCATTAAGAGATGCAGGAGAGACCATGAGTGACGGGCTAATCGTAGCCATGATGCTAAGCGGGCTGCCAGACTCGTTCAAACCGCTAGCCGTCCATGTAACGCAAAATGAAGATAACGTTACGTTTGCAGACTTCAAAAGAAGATTACAGGTCTATGAAGAATCAGAGAAAATAAAAATGACAGAACCGACTACAGATAATGTGACGAAAACCCATACAAGACAGGGCGGAGGCCACAGCAAGCCACATGGTAACAGAAAAGAAGAAGATGCCAACATTACTTGCTACAAGTGTGGAATAAAAGGACACAGGGCGAGAAAGTGTTTCAGAAAAGTGTGGTGCAATTACTGTAAGAACAACACGCATGCAGAATCACTATGTAAGAAAAGGGGGGAACAAGATGGCGTCAGAAAAGTTGCTGAGGAACAAGATGGCGACCGAGACCACCTCTTCAAGGCCAAGTACGTCAAAAGTGGAAGACCACCAGATAACGTGAAAATGAAAGGCATCATGGTGGACGCAGGGGCAACTTCCCACATTGTGAATGACATCAACAAGTTTGAGAACTTCGACAGCTCGTTCCAGCCAGAGACTCACTCAGTGGAATTAGCTGATGGAAGCAAGTGCAGTGGAATGGCACAACAGAGAGGAACGGCGGTGATACATCTTCTAGGCAACGCTGGACGACAACAAACAGCGCAGCTACGAGATACGCTCTACATGCCATCTTACCCACACGACATCTTCTCAGTGGCAAGAGCAACAAATGGAGGAGCAACAATCACCTTCAAAAAGGGGGACAGTCACATGGTCACCAAGGATGGTAGCAGGTTTGACATTCATGAGAATGAAAATTTGTATTACTTGCCAACTGTTGAAACAAATGTTGATCAATGTAAAGCATGTCATGATATGCAGACATGGCATGAAATATTGGGTCATTATAATTATGAAGATGTGAAAATGTTGCAAGGTGTTGTGAAGGGCATGGAAATTAAGGGAGGTGTAGTTGGGTTGAATCGATTATGTGAGGTGTGTACACAAGGAAAGTTCACTCAGACAAGAAATAAGGAGCTAGATAGGAAGGCAAAGAAGCCTCTAGAACTAGTCCACACTGATTTAGCCGGTCCCATGCCAATACCGAGCATGGAAGGACACAGATATGCGCAGTCATTTACAGATGACTACTCTGGTACTATGTTTATATACTTTCTTAAGTCCAAAAATGATACAGTGCAGGCCACAGAAAGATTCTTAGCAGATATAGCACCTTATGGAGAAATCAAGTGTATCCGTTCAGATAACGGCACTGAGTTTACAAGTCGGGATTTCCAGACACTGTTAACAAAAAATAGGATTAGACATGAAACATCTGCTCCTTATTCACCCCCACCAAAATGGCACAGCGGAGAGAGGTTGGAGAACACTCTATGATATGAGCAGATGCCTACTGATAGAGAGCGGGTTATCAGATAAGCTATGGAACTATGCTATGCAGATCTCAGCTTATGTGAGGAATAGGTGCTACTGCAGATGCACAAAGAAAACGCCATACGAGCTTTTCACAGGCAAGGTACCAAACATATCCAAATTACAAAAATTTGGATCAGTGTGTTTTGCTTACAAGCAAGAGAAAGGCAAATTGGATTCTAGATGTGAGCAAGCTGTTTTCATTGGCTATGACAAGAACAGCCCAGCCAGTCGAGTTTATTATCCAGACACAGAGAGGGTCCAAAAACACAGGCTGGTAAAATTCACCACTAAAACAACCAAAGAAAGGGAAACACAAACATCTGAGTCACACATAGAATACGAGGATGTACATCCTAGGGTTGACAACAGTGAAGAGAATGTTGTTGATAAAAATGTGGAAAATGTACCAGGTCAGGGTGCTCAAAGTGATGCTACTGAGACTTTACCTGAAAAGACCAGCCAGGTGAAGCCACAGAGACTGTGATCAGAAGAAACCCACAGAGAACTAAAAAGAGGCCAGCTCATCTACAGGATTTTGAGACAGAGGATACGAAGGACAAACTGCACATATGCATGGACTCTTGTTACAGAGCAGTGTGTGATATTCCTCAAACTTACCAGGACGCTATTGCATCAACCAAAGCAACGCAGTGGAGGAATGCCATGAAAGAGGAGATGCGATCTGTGGAGGAGAATGAGACCTTCACCCTTACTCAGTTGCCACCAGGCAAACAGACTGTGGGGGGCAGATGGGTTTATGCACTAAAGACAGAAATGGATGGATCTGACAAATACACGGCGAGATTCGTAGCAAAAGGCTACAGCCAGAAACCAGGCACTGATTATGAGGAGACTTTCTCACCCACAGCTGATATGACATGTGTGAGAGTAGTCATGCAAAAGGCAGTGCAGGATAACCTAGTCTTACACCAGATGGACGTTAAAACTGCTTATTTGCATGCTCCAATAGACTGTGAGATTTACATGGAGCAACCTGAGGGTTATGAGAAAAAGTCAAACACAGGTGATAAACTATTGTGCAAGTTACACACATCTCTCTATGGTCTAAAACAATCAGGGAGAAATTGGAATACTATAATGCATACATGCTTAATTGAGAATGATTTTGTACAGAACCCAGCTGATACGTGTGTATACAAGAGAAAAGCATAACGAGAAAGTAATCCTAATAATATGGGTTGATGATCTGATCATAGCAGCTAATAATGAGAGTGCTATGAAAAATTTGAAGAAGATGCTTACTGAAAGGTTCAAAATGAAAGACATGGGAAAGCTGAGACATTTCTTGGGGATAGATTTTGAACAAGCAGATGGTGTAGTCAAAATGTCTCAGGAGAGATATGTGAGAAAAATTCTAGATCGATTTGAAATGCAGGATTGCAGGTCCAGAGAAACTCCATGTGAGTTTCAAAACTCAACCAAAACTCGAATACACAGAAGATGCTGAAAAAATGAATGAGCCAAGAAAGTACAGGGAGGCAGTAGGAAGTTTAATTTACTTGTCCACATGTACCCGACCAGACATAAGTTTTGTGGTCAGTAAACTCTCCCAGCACTTTGCTGAACCAACAGTAGAACACTGGAACACAGTAAAACATGTGTTCAGGTACCTCAAAGGTACAACAGAAAAACTAGGTCTAAGGGTCTACAGCGATGCTGACTGGGCATCAGATGCAGCGGATAGAAGAAGTACATCAGGGTATTGTGCCAGTCTAAATAAAGGAAGCTCTTTCATATCCTGGAAAACAAGAAAACAACCGACAGTAGCACTGTCAACTTGTGAGGCTGAGTACGTCCTTAGCATCAGCCATACACGAATGCATTTACTTAAAACAACTGCTCAGGGGTATAGACACATACCAATACGCAAAAACAAAGGTGTATGAAGACAACCAAGGTGCCATAGCACTAGCCAAAAACCCAGTTCACAGACAGCGATGCAAACACATTGATATCAAATATCACTTTATTACACACAAAAGTGATTTATCACTTTTTTTTCTTATGGGATTCATATTCAACTGTAGGTTATATCAGAATGGCACAATCATAAAACAAAACATGGCAACAAAGAACAAAATGAACTGACCCCTGTTCAGAAGTCTGCATACCCTTAGTTCTTAATACTGTGTATTGCCCCCTTTAGCATCAATGACAGCGTGCAGTCTTTTGTAATAGTTGTCTATGAGGCCCCGAATTCTTGCAGGTGGTATGCTGCCCATTCGACTTGTCAAAATCTTTGGTCGTCTTGCATGAAGCGCATGTTTGAGATCTCCCCAGAGTGGCTCGATGATATTAAGGTCAGGAGACTGTGATGGCCACTCCAGAACCTTCACCTTTTTCAAAGTTCAAAACGTTTTATTTGTCATTTGCAATAACAAGTTATGGCAATGAAATGCTTGGTTTTCCTACTCCCGACAGTGCAGTTAAATGTTAAAAAAGTAACAGTAATTATAATATAAAAATAAGAAGATAACACAAACTATTAATAATAACACTATACAAAAAACACGCATCAATAATAATAACTATACAACCGTAGTGCAAAGTAAAAGTGACAGGTGTGCATGATATGATTGGCAGATGAGCATGATATTTCTTCTGCCTGACGGCAGCTTGGTAAACAGTCCATGGCATGGGTGGCTGGGACCTGTAATGATTCGTTTGCTCCTCCTCCTACACCTCTCTGTGTAGAGATCCTGCAGGAATGGCAGGTCAGACCTTGTGATGCGCTCTGCTGTTTTAATCACCCTCTGAAGTGCTTTGCGGTCGAGGGCGGTGCAGTGACACAGCCGGACAGGATACTCTCAATAGTGCATCTGTAGAAGTTGGTGAGTATCCTGGAATCCATGCCAAATCTCCTTAATCGGCGTAGGAAAAAGAGCCGTTTCCTGGCCTCCTTCACCAAGATGTTAGAGTGATGAGACTAGGTCAAGTCATCGCTGAAGTTGACACCAAGGAACCGGATGTTGTGAACTCTCTCTACTGCAGACCCATTGATGTGTATGGGGGCGTGGCTTCCCCGCCGCTGCTTCCTGTGATCAACAATCATCTCCTTCATTTTGCTGATATTGAGCTGGAGGTTGTTTTCCTGACACCACGAAGTCAGTGACCTTACTTCGTCTCTATAGGCTGACTCGTTGTTGTCAGAGATCAGGCCTATGATGGTGGTGTCGTCAGCAAACTTAACGATGGTGTTGGAGACGTGGGTTGCCAGGCAGTCGTGGGTGAAGAGGGAGTACAGGAGCGGGCTCAGCACACAGCCCTGGGGGGAGCCAGTACTGAGAGTCAGTGAGGAGGAGGTGGTGTTGCCCATCCGCACCACCTGGGGTCTGCCCGTCAGGAAGTTCAGGATCCATCTGCACATAGAGGGGTCGGGACCCAGATCCCTGAGCTTCACCGCTAGCTTGTGGGGCACAATGGTGTTGAAGGCTGAGCTGTAGTCAATGAACAGCATTCTCACATATGTGTTCCTCTTGTCCAGATGAGAGAGTGTGGAGTGGAGGGTCAGAGCAATGGCATCCTCTGTAGATCTGTTATGTCTATAGGCAAACTGCAGCGGGTCAAGGCGGGTCACAGGCGTGGAGCGGGTCACAGGCGTGGAGTCTGTGATGTGAGTTTTAACTAGCCGCTCAAAGCACTTCATGATGATTGGTGTGAGTGCTACAGGGCGGTAGTCATTCATGCAGAGGACTTTTTGCTTTTTTGGCACAGGAACAATGATGGACTTTTTGAAGCAGGTGGGGACCACTGACTGACGTAGCGATATCTTGAAGATATCAGTAAAGACATCAGCCAGTTGGTCTGCACAGACCTTGAGAACACGGCCTGAGATGTTGTCTGGTCCAGATGTTGTCTGATTTATAAACTATATAACCCATTGACAAACTGCTTGTGAAGCTAAATAGCTCTCAATTTTGAATACACTTCGGAATCTTTTCTCAGGTCAATGAAATTTGCTATCATGTATTTATAAACTCCTGTAGTTTGGTGGCACATACCTCACTAAATAAATGATTTGCCCTCTAGAGGAATGTCTGTTTAACTATTATTGGAAAAAACTCCAGCCCAGGTTGCAATGTGTAACCTACTGCAACCACCAGGGCGATTGTATTAGCATAGTTACAGCACCCAAATTTAGCATTTTTAAAGGTTATGACCCAACTACCTTATGAGAAACACAAACATAAATCTTGATTAACTTCCTAAATTGTAGGGAAATTTTCCAACTCTGTTTCATTTTGCAATTTTATTCTTAAATAGTGTCGGTCAGCCAAACATTAAATTATAACTTTAATGCACATTTTGACCATGCCTGTTGGAAGACGTTGTTTTTCTTCAACTTAATTGACATTATATGTTAACCAAAGGTTTAAATTCTATCCTATCCAATGCTTTTGAAGTTGTAAAGAGTGCTCCCAGACCAACAGAGTAACTTAACGTTATTGTGGAAATTCCAAAACATTCATAAAAATGATGACTTAAATAAAAACAGATATGACCACCCAATTAAGCCTATGTCTTCTTCTAACCCAGGGCAGTATGTGGGGGGATTGGCTCAAGCACTCCCCCCTGCGCTGCTCTTTGAACCCAGGGTGAGACTATTTTTGTCAGTCAACCTTTTTAGAACTGAGACAAGTATCTAACTTGTTCTATAAAACACAATATCATCTCAGTAACTAGAGAAACACAAAAAAACAAACAGATAAAAATGTTCTTAGTTAACCAAAGCCAATTTAGCATTTAAAATAAAATATTTAATTTAATTTTAGGGGATAAACTTGCTTTTGGCTGTTTTCACCCTTTCTGCTATAATTTCAAATGAGAATATAATCCCAATCTTTTGACTAAAACCAAATTATAACATATATTAGAATCAAATTCAGTGCACATGGAAAGCCATGTGTTTTACTTAACTTCAAAACATCATCACCCTCTATGTATTGTTTCCCTCTCACCAGTCGTCCTGTGACAAGGTATAGAGAGAGAGAACACACACGCATTCCAACTTGGTAGAAATACCACTCTTGGTAAAGGCCTATGGGCCCTACTGACATCAAACATGACAAGACAAAACAGGCTATTTTTTTTTGAATGCCAATTAAAACATGTTATTCACCATCAAAGTGCTTTTCAAATAAATATTCAATTGAATAAGCCTGGTCATTATCAAGGGAAGTGATCAGATTTCCTTGATAAGTTCCAGCTTTACTCAATGTTTAGGTATGATACATTTTTGGAAATAGATTTAGAACTCTTAATCAATGATTATATAAGCTCATGTAAGTTCCAGGTATTGCTAGGAAATCCTCCATCTTTGATTCCTGGATCCCATACATGGGAGATCTTTGCTTGCCGTTGCTCGGCATGTGGGTAGAATGTCTTGTGTTCCAACCATCTGAACATCCTCTCTTTGTCTTTTGGTTCTTCTTCTTGCGACACTCATTCTGCCAATGGCCAGGGATTCCACAGTAGTGACAGGCTCCTGGTTTCTTTTTTAATGGGCGTCGAGTGTCGTTAGATGTTTTTCTTGCTTTCAACGTTTCCAGTTCCTTTTTCAACTTTTCAATTCCTTTTTTCAACTTTTCAAGTCCTTTTATTAACTTTTCCAATTCAGCCATTTGTTCAGCCGACTCCCCAACACTTTCTTTCACCTTCAAAGATCTTTCAAGGCCTTCTTTGAGGAATTTATAATTCCATTTTTGAATCTGATAACACAATCAACGACCAATGTGTTTTTTGTAATTCATCAGGTATTCTTTGAATTTCTTCCCATGCTTTCTGTATTTCAAAAAAACTCCTTCCCAGAATAATCCTTCTTCTGGAACAATGGCATATTTGTGAATTATCTCTTGGCGACAGTCATCTATTTTCAAGCTCTTTTTGATGTCATCAGCCAATGATTTTGCCATTTTCTAAATTACAAGGTCAGGGCTGCAGTCCCCATTTGTACCACGTTGTTATGTTCTTTAACTTCAATTGTACAAATATTATACACGTGTCCCTTGATACTCTTCTATCAATGACTTCCAGATAACATGAGGACGTTTTCATCACTGTTTCATCAATGTAAGTGGCCTAAAAGGTCTTAGCTTCTTCTGTGGAATCTTTGGACTAAAGCTAAGCACACATCTTTCAGTGTCAACATGCCTTACATGTCCTCACCACAGGTTTCCATAGCCTAAAAAGCAACATTTCTATGTCTTCTTGTTACAGATGTGTTAATCTGGATACTCATGCTCTTTTAACTGACTTGTTTTTTCGGATGGTTTGACTCAGAATAAACAAGTCAAACCTCAGTTTGGTTTGACTCACCATCAGAGTGCAAATTCCAACAATCCGTACTCACAGCACCATGCTGTTAGAATACTTTCGTTTAATGGGGTAGTTTTACGACTCACTGTTCAGTTGTTTTCAGCAACCTATACTGCTTCCTTGCGATTGCAAAATGAGCCCCTTAGCTCTAAAGTCAATTTTCAAAACAACTTCTTCGTGATTGCAAAATGAGCCCCTTAGCTCTACAGTATTTTAAGTAATATCAGTAAAACTTATCCATCTGAGTCACGGCACCATGTTATCTTGGGAGAAACTTTAATGAGCATGAGTCCAAAATGTTGATCTTACATGTTCTCCAATGATTACAAAGTTAACACAGTCTTTTATGCCAGGACCCATAGGAGGTGGTCAGTAGTCATAGCCAACCATTACACAGACTATTATAAGAAATAGTTTATCCTACAAAATACCCTTGTATGGTATATTCCAACCTATGACCCAAGGGTCTATTCAGAGAGTCCTATGACAGTCACATACACAGTTTCTAGCAGGTGGTATGGACAGAGTGTTTGGGACCCATCAGTAATGGGGCATCACATTTCCTATCTAGTGTCCTTCGTACAGAGATAGTACTCTCATACATTGTGTCAAGCTTAATTAAATTACTTTTTATGCCCAATATTTATCAACCTCCTCCCTTTAGGCTGAGTCGTCATTGTCACTGATCAGGCCTACTACCGTAGTGTCATCTGAGAACTTGACGATGGTGTTGGAACTATGTGCAGGTACGGAGTCGTCGGTGATGAGGGAGTACAGGAGGGGGCTCAGCACCTAGCGTTGTGGAATACCAGTGTTCAGGATCAGGGTGGAGGAGGTGAAGTTGTCTAACCTGACAGACTGGGGTCTGCTGTTTTCTGAAGTCCAAAGTCCAGTTGCAGTGGGAGGGGCTGATCCCCCGGTCATGGAGTTTGTTGACCAGCCTAGAGGGGATGACCGTGTTGAATGCTGAGCTAAAGTCTATGAACAGCATTCTCACATAGCAAGCAAGCAAGCAGGCAAGTTTATTTATATAGCACAATTCATATATAGAAGCAATTCATAGAATAGCATTCTCACATAGGTTTTGGTTTTTTCCAGGTGGGTCAGGGTAGAGTATAAAGCTGGCGTTCTCTGTAGACCTGTTGGACCGGTTGGCAAACTGGTAGGGATCCAATGTTGTGGGGAGGCAGGACTTAAGGTGGGCCAGAACTAACCTTTCAAAGCACTTCATGATCGTGGGGGTGAGTGCGACAGGTCGGAAGTCATTCAGGCTAGACACAGTCGACTGCTTCGGCACTGGCACAATGGTTGCGGTCTTGAAGCATGTGGGGACAATAGCCTGGGCCAGTAACAGGTTGAATAGGTCAGTAAAGACCTTGGCCAGCTGTCCAGCACGTGGTCTGAGCACACGCCCGGGGACGCCGTCAGACGCACACGCCTGGGGACATCATCAGGACCAGCAGCTTGCGTACATTCACCCTGCTCAGTGCAGACAACACATCGGCGGTGGTTTTGAGGTGAGTTCAATCAATCAAATTATTTATAAAGCACTTTTCACATCAGCAGTTTTCACAAAGTGCTTATACAAAACACCCTGCCTGAAACACTAAGGAGCAAGCAACAACAGTGTTGAAGCAGTGACTAGGAAAAATTCCCTAAGAGAGTCCCTAAGAAATGAAGGAGGAAACATAGAGAGGAACCAGGCTCAGAGTAGCCTGGTCCAGCAATGTCAGATCCAACAATGTAACCACCCATAAACTAATAAAGACCTTCCCCCAACCAGAAGCCATGGATGAACAGAGATCCAACAACTGATAAAGGCATGTGACGCTGCTTTAAGATCCAGCGATGTGGAGGCCTTATAGCTCATCCAGGGCCAACCGGAAAAGGGGCATCAAGATGGCTAACAATGACCACAAACTTTGGAGTGAGGAGCACTTCAAAAACAACTCCGAACCTCAACGCATGTGGCAGGGGATCCAAGCAATCACAGACTACCGGCCAAAGAACCCTACCCCCACAGCGAGCGACGTCTCCATCACCGATGACGTCTTCTACTCTTCAACAGGGACAACAAAGAGCCAGCCATTAAAGCTGAACCCCTCTGTCTCAGCCCCAAGGTTTTACGCTGCTATATTATTGTGCCGGGGGAGTTGGGTCAGTTCTCCTTCTCCACTATAAACCTAAGGAATGCACTCTCTAAATTTTCCTTGTCTCCTGCTCTTTTTAAACTTAGGAGGACATGAGGTCTTGGCCCACACCTCCCGAGTACCAGGCTCTAAAGACTTGTTGCTGCCCCTATCCAAAGTCCTACTGGCTGTGTTGCAGATCAAGACGACACCTGACGATTCCAGCTGCCAGTCTGCTGACCACCCCTCGGTTGTCCTTGTCCATCTGGTCATGCTGCTGACCTGGATTAGGTTTTACAGACTCTGGACACCGCCCACATGCATATATTAATTATCACAATTTGTACTTTGAAAGTGCTGACCACCCAACACAGCCAGAAGAGGACTGGCCACCCCTCAGAGCCTGGTTTCTCTCTAGGTTTCTTCCTAAGTTTTGGCCCTTTTAGGGAGTTTTTTCTAGCCACTGTGCATCAACCCTGTTGTTGCTTGCTGTTTGGGGTTCCAGGCTGGGTGTTTTGTAAAAGCACTTTGTGAAAACTGCTGAAAGGATTTTATAAAATACATTTGATTGATTGATTCTGAATGCTATTGCTCCACAGCCAACTGGGCCCTCACTGAGCTTCAATCAGTCTTTATATCTATCCAGAATGCATTTGTTGAACTGAAACTGGTACTCACTGCAGGCAAAAACCAAGTATATGTTATTTTCCAACGCATGAGAATATAATGGAGCTTTTCCACTGCATGGTACTAGCTCGACTCGGCTCACCTTTTTTGCTTTTCCACTGGCCAAAAATTGTGATAGTACCTGGTACCAGGTACTTTTTTAGTATCTGCTTCGTCGAGGTTCCAAGTGAGCTGAGGCGATACCAAAAGGTGACATGAAAACATGGAAGACTTCTGATTGGACAAGAGTGACTCAAAGCGTGCAGCAAAGCAAAACAAGCTGTTCTGCTGTTAGCTGTCCAGTGTCAGAGAATGGTTTTATGAGACGAGAACGGCGCCTCTTTGCTTGTATGTCCCAGGAGTCCTTGTATTGAAATGGGTTAATTTCAGTGCCAGTGCATAGGACCAGACTTGTAATTTAAGCGATCGTATTTTCCCAAAAGTCCCCTCGGTTTGGACCTACTCACTGGTGTTGAAATCAACTCGTTATCCCCGTGAGAGACAAAGACGTGCTGTTTTTGTAACCTACAAAAGGATCTCGTCTTTTTCCTCCTCTGGGTTTTTCTATAGGCTAACTGGCATAAATTGCACTGTCAAAGTAGTAATGTCAAGCCAAACAGAAGCAGCCTACCAAGCTTTCTAACCATTTTTGCAGTCTGCAGTGTATTAAGACCAAAGTTACTGCTTACCTGTGCTTCCTCGCTACTACCGGTATAAACATTGCCTTGTGTACAGTAGGCTACTCTTGAGTCAGTCGGCGTGGTATTATAGCCGGCTTAATAAGGCAATTATTTATACCTTTTAATCAAGCTGGTGGGGTTATGTAGGTTGTTTTAAATGTGTTGGTGTTGAGTTGTTAGGTGTATATGCTTAAATCTAACAAAACATTGCAGTTACATCATCCTTGATACTGCAGGGCGATAATTGTATTCTACTTCTTCACTGTTTTTCAAACAGGGCCTGTGAACATGTTATCCAGATTTAGTTTACTTTTGATTTGCCACTTTACGTTCAAACCTTGTCAATTTTAAAGAAAATTTATGGAGTTCATTCAATAGATTATTCTGTTTACTGCAGGGTTTACGTTAGTTGGCAAATGCTGGCTTTTTGCCGGTATCAGGTGTACGATATCTCCATTGTTGTTCCCGTGTGTGTCGCGTTGGAGGTGGAGTCATGGTCGTTTTCCTGTGATGTCACTATGGGCGGGTACAGGGTACTATCTGCAGTGGAAAACCAACCGAGGCGAGCCGTGTAGAGCCGAGTCGAGCTGGTACCATGCAATGGAAAAGCTCCCAAAGCGGGTAGAGTCGAAGCGAGGTGAGTAGAGTCGAGCCGGTACCATGCAGTGGAAAAGCGCCATAACTGATGATTTATGCATTAGTACTCTGGTTGGTGCCTATATTGACCGTGTTCATAAATATTTGGGCATCTGGATTGATGAAAGGCTTTCCTTTAAAATGCATGTTGATGAGTTAGTTGAACATTTAGACACATGCCAATGCACAGAGCCCAAAACTGCATTTCGTAATCTACTTATCCCTCTCCCCATCATAGAGACCCCGTTTGAAAGGATAGCCTGGGACCTGGTGGGGCCTTTGCCAAGATCGGTACGCAGGCATGAGTACATCCTCACGGTAGAGAATTATGCTACCAAGTTCCCAGAAGCCATACCCTTGAGAACAGGGCTTGACATTGGCACCCACCCACCCGCCAAATGCATGTAGAATTCGGCTGTGGTGTGTAACACAGTCACTCTTACTAGCCACTTTGGCGGATGGCATTCTATCTATCTATATACAGGTTTTTTTCTGGGTTTCAAAACTCAAAGGCGACTGGCTTCGCAAAATCTCACACCATCTCTGTGTGTCGGCATAGTAAAACATGATTTTGCGCTCATAAATGAAATACCAGCGAAACACTGCAGCTATTCTGACGGTTGAAGGAAACTTTTCCATATATGCAGTGTTGCCAGGTGGGGTGTTTCCTACTCAATTGGGCTATTTTTAATGGGCTTGGGCAGGTTGATATTTTTCCTGCGGGAGAGTAGCAGTTTACAGTCAATGAAATCTGGCAACCTTGCATACAGGACCACACAGGTCCTGACATTGCGGAGATGAGTGACGTAGTTGTCTTTTACACCCAATCATGTCAAAATATTTCAATAAAACTTAATAACCTCAAACTACATCCAGTCCGCATACATTTTTTTAAACGTTTCAGATTACTTCTAGCAGCCTAGAATTACAGATTTTTTTAAAGGGAGTTTGTGAGACAAACGAAGAAGATTAGGGTATGTACTGTCAACAAAAACATTATATATGCAATATACAGTGTAAAAAAACTGTATTTCCACAACGGAAGCTTGTTTTAATTGTGGAAAATGCCGTGGTCATAAGAAAGGTCTTAGGGACGTGGGAGAGGAGACTTGAGGTTTCACTGTCCAATGTCATTCTATTTTCTGTAACAATCTTTTCCACCATACTAAATACCCTTTCAGAACTGGCATTGCTGTGTGGAATGCATAATCAAGCCTTCAAAAGTCTTGTCAGCTCATTGAACCTCAAGTACCAGAATTGGTAAATTCTCTCTTCTTGGGGGAGTTGCTTGCTATCTGTCATCTGGTAATCAATGAGTTCCTCTCTATGCCTACCTTCATTCAAGCTCAACTCTGGGAACAAGGCCCCTAACCTTGCCGCTGTAAAATAAAACAACAGTGTTGCTATACTTTAATATACTGCACTATACTACACAATACATAACACTCAAAGGCCTCTATTTAAATGTTGCTAGTTCCCCAGTTATATTCTCCTGTACTTCAGCCTTCAGATACATTTCTATTGATAGATCCACTCATTCGCGGGGCATGTTTCTGTGCCTCTTGGGCGCACTTCTGCTTAGCGGATTTATCTTGCTGGCTCACATCACTCTTTCCACCGTGTGATACATTAAAAACGGTGACAAATTTTGCAAAAAGCATGAGTTTGACCGACGTTGCTTTTGGTTAGGAATGGGTAAGCCTACTCCCATTTGCTGAGGTACTTGCATAAAGTTTTTGCCTTTTTGGCTGGTACTTCATCTCTCTCACAATCATCATCCATCCTAGCCTAATCATTCAATCAAACGGCACCCGACATTAAAACAAGAAGAACGGGAAGTCGGGAATGCAAATTATGAATAGTTTCATCAAGCTGTGCTAGCACATCCTGGGTTAATATTTCAGTTCCCTTTGTGGCTGATGATGCTGACAGTGGTATTTGCTTGATTTTTTCATATAACTCTTGTTTTTGTTTTCCCTCAAGTAAGGTATCAGCTACCGTAATCATGCTAACGGAGCAGTTTAACAATCATGCTGATGGCGCAGTTTAACAACTGCTCCGTCAGCGAATGTTTTTTTTAAGTTGACCCAGAATCCAAGCCACTTTAAGGGAACATTCGTTAGCACATTGTTGGGCAGTGAATGAAGTGTTAGGATTCTGGTGGATCGATGATACTGAGCTCTTAGATCATTGATTTTCTGTGCCCTCAGTTCGGATTGGAGTGGGTATCTTTCCTCAAAAGATTTGTGCTTTGTCTCGTAGTGCCGCTTCACATTCCCGTTTTTAATTATCGCCACGTTCTCGGAACATATGAGACATATTGGTTTTGAGCTTCCCGTGGGAAGAATGAACATGTAAGAGTCTGTACATTCTTGATTAAAAGCTCTGTTTTCGCTATCTACATTTCTCTTTTTAGAGCAAGCCATGTGAAATAACTTTTCTCTAACTGATTTAGTTCTCCAACTATTAAGCTACCTCTCATCTCATCTCTCTTGTGTGTGTAGTTGCACAAATTGCAATAGAATCATCAAGACCATGTTTCTGGCCTTCTTTGACACTCTGTGCTGATGGTAGGTGGTACCCTCTACTGAGTAACTTGTTGTTTTCGTAATGTACTGAATGTAATAAACTACACTGCTCAAAAAAATGAAGGGAACACGTAATCATCACAGTATATCCCCAAGTCAATTAAACTTCATGGATATCAATCTGTCCAGTAAGGAAGCATAAGCGATTGTGAATCAATCTGTTTTGGTGCAAATGAAAGTGACAACAGGTGCACTGGAGAGGCAACAGCAAGACAATCCCCAAAAAGGGAATGGTTTTGCAGGTGGTGGCTACAGACAATTGCTCTCTCCTTATTCTTCCTGACTGATTCTTCTCAGGTTTTGCATTTTGCTACTGTCCTTGTTACTACTGGTAGCATGAGGCGGTACCAGCAGCCCATTCAGGTAGCACCGGCAGTCCAGCTCCTCCAGGATGGCACATCCATACGTGCCGTCGCAAGAAGGTTTGCTGTGTCTCCCAGTACAGTCTCAAGAGCATGGAGGCATATCCTTGGAGGGTTGCACAGACCTCCATACGCTAGCCAACGTACACTGACTGCTGTTAGGTACCGGGATGAAATCCTCAGACCCATTGTCAGTCCTTACGCTTGGTGCAGTGGGCCCTGGGTTCCTCCTAGTGCAGTGCCCGGCCTCATGTGGCCAGAGTGTGTAGGCAGTTCCTGGATGACAAAGGCATTGACGCCATTGACTGGCCCTCACATTCCACAGACCTGGTTCCAATTGAGAACCTCTGGGACATTATGTATTGGTGCATCCAACGCCACCAAGTAGCGCCACAGACTGTCCAGGAGCTCACCAATCCCTGATCCAGGTCTGGGAGGTGAACCTCAGAACACCATCCGCCGTGTCATCAGGAGCATGCCCAGACGTTGGGAGTGCATACAGCAGGGATGGGATTTCTCCGGATTAATTCGGATTTTCCAACTTGACCCATCTGACCCACATGAATCATGCAGATCTGTACTAACATTACCTACACACTATGTCAAAGTTAGCTAACTTACTAACATTGGTCATACAACAACTGCACTGTTACAGCCAGCTTTTGCTAAATCACAGCAAAAGTTACTGGTGCCACAAGTGATTAAAGTTCATTTGCGTTATTTTTTTCAGGCAAGCCATCAAATGACCCCCTTCATCCAGATTATGCTCTGTCAAGGATGAGATGTTCATAAATGCTATGAAGAATCTCTCAGCACTGAATCTCTCAGCACTGTTCAGAAATCCGCCATTCAGCAAAGTAAGATGCATAAAAAGTTGCATGTTGCACATTTAACTCTTGAAGATGGGTAAAATAATGTGAAAATAATAAAAAATGTTTTGTCCAATTAAGTTGCTATAGTAGACATGCCACCAGTTTGATCCAACCTGTTTTAAGGACCGATTCTGTATCAGCACTGTGGAGCAAACTTGTGGCCATAGTAGATTTCTGGAAAAGGAATGAAATGTCATTCTGTGTGGTGTGTGTGTGTGTGTGTGGGGGGGGGGTATTTAGAAAGTAAGGTATTTTGTCGTGATTTGGTATTATTACTATACAATAAGAGTATAAGCAATGAAATAAATTAATAAAAACAAATGTAAAAATATGTTTACAGTATAGGCCTGTAGATCTGTTTAATATCTAATATAAACATAAAACTCAATATAGGCCTTGTACTGCAGTTTATTTTTAATGTTTTACTGTAGTTCTGTTTAATATCTAATATAAACTTTGCATTTGCTTTTAGATTGAACAGCTGCTGTACATATACATATATAATGGGTAAATGTATGGTGTTTTGGCTTAACTGAAAAGGATTACATTTCTGAGTGTTAACTTACTACATATTTAATTATTCAGTGTGCCTTAGTTGTTTATTAAACAAATGTGATTCTTTCAGCAATATGGATGGCGATTTATTTATGGTAAGCTGCCGACCCTCCGCCCCATATATGGTTAAGAGTTCTCTCACCTTCCAAATTCCACTTTAACCCCTGTATATAAAGTATATCACAGAGGGGCATCTGGTAGAGTGCGGAGGTTGGGGTACTACCTTTGCCTAATTTTGAGCCAGGAAAACCCCTGTATATATATAAATATATATCAAAATAAAGCGTAATTTCCCAACAACAAAGTTGTTGCTAGTGAAAATGCTGAGTGGCTAGCAGTGTTGGGGAACGTTACTTTTTTAAAGTAGTTATGTTAATTAGTGACTTGCTGTAGAAAGTAAGGCGCTACGTTACTTAGTTACTTCAAGATAAGATGGCGATGCGAGTACATCGCAAGGCCCAGCGTCTACGCAGTTTTTGCAAATTAACAATCATTTACATAATAGCTTCTAGTTTATTCACTCGGTACAACCTAGCATACAGTATATCTAGCCGACAAGAACTCCTGATAATTGGAACACAATGCACAGATAGTTTTTGACAACTTCCAACTTCTACCAGAGATTGTGAAGACGCCCTGGGAGATGTCAACTCTATCGCTGACAGAAAGTGCACGTAGGCGGTATTGAGACCGTAAACAAAGACAAGGGATGGCCTCTGGGCTAGGTTAATGCTACCCCTCCATCGGCCTTCACTACCTAGCTTTTTCCTCGCTAACGTACGATCACTGGCAAACAAAATGAACAAAATACAACTAAGAATCATCTCATAAAAAAGGATTATGGATTGCAGCATCATGATTTTCTCAGAAATATGGCTACACAACAACATACCGGACAATGTAATCGAGCTGGAAGGACGCGCCATCTTCAGAGGTGACCGAATAGCGGAGGACTCTGGTAAGACCAGAGGAGGTGACCTGTTCATTTATATAAACAAAGCATGGTGTACAGACACTAACATAACTGGGAGTCACTGCTTAACCAATCTGGAGTACCTGATGATCAAGTGCAGACATACAACCGGATGCTAATGCTAAACTAGCAATGGAAGAGCTGCAGGCTGCTATTAGCAAGCAGCAAACTGCCCAGCCAGATGAGTGCCTTTATTGTAGCAGGCGATTTCAATCACTCAAATCTGAAATTTGTTTTTCCCAAATTCCATCAAAATGTCTTCTGCCCCACCAGAGGAGAAAATACAATAGAGCAGGTGTATACAAACATTCCAGAGGCCTACAAAGCCATTCCCCTCCCGTCAGTCTGATCACCTCTCACTGTTTCTACTTCCCAAGTATTTACCCCTCAATAAACGAGTGAAACCATCAGTGAGGTCAGTCAAAGTGTGGCCAGAGGGAGCAGACTCACTACTACAACACCAGTTTCAACACACAGACTGGAGATTGTTTGCCACCCAAGCCACCCTTGACTCCCATACGGACATTGAAACATATGCTTCCTCCGTTCTGGATTATATCAACACTGGCACCAACAATGTCACCACCCATAAACTAATAAAGACCTTCCCAAACCAGAAGCCCTGGATGAACATTGATGTCCAACAACTGCTAAAGGCACGCAACGCTGCGTTCAGATCCAGCAATATGGAGGACTAGAGCTCATCCAGGGCCAACCTGAAAAGGGGCATCAAAATGGCGAAAAATGACCACAAACTGCAGATTGAGGAGCACTTCCACAACAACTCTGATCCCCAACGCATGTGGCAGGGCATCCAAGCCATCACAGACTACCGGCCAAAGAACCCCACCCCCACAGCCAGCGATGTCTCCATCACGACGAGTTAAACAGGTTCTACACTCGCTTCGACAGGGACAACAAAGTGCCAGCCATTGAAGCTGAACTCCTCCCGGACATCCCCCCCTCAGCCTATCCACCACAGATGTGTTGTCTGCGCTGAGCAGGGTGAATGCACACAAGGCCACTGGTCCTGATGGCATCCCTGGGCGTGTGCTCAGAGCATGTGCTAGGGAGCTGGCTGAGGTCTTCAGTGATATTTTCAATCTGTCACTAGCCCAGGCGGTTGTCCCTACGTGCTTCAAGACCGCAACCATTGTGCCAGTGAAAAAGTAGTCATCTGCGTCTAGCCTGAATGACTTTCAAACTGTCGCACTCCTCCTCCCTCCCCACTTGAGCCCCCCCTTAAGTCATTGGTACCAAATGTATAGTGCAAACAGAAAAGTCTGGAGCCAACATTAGCATAAATCACTGGTGTAGCCCTGGTACCGGGGTAAAGCACCAATGGAAATGCGACATAGGTATTGAGCTATCAAACGCTAACGGTCAGACACAAATTGTTATACACGGGATTACATCAAATCTAGAGCATTCCATCAAGGACCTGGCTGACACGCTCCCCTGGACGTGTGCTAACGCCACTGGATTAACCGTAGAGGCTTTCAAACCAGCCTTCCCTAATGACACATCTTACTGGCACAGCTCCAGTGCTAGACTGAAGGCGTCAACTCCAGTCTGACGCTGTATGCTGCAGAGGCAAATTCAGCAAGAAATCAGATAAAAGAGCACCAATGCTCACTCCACCACCTGAACTCTCACTGCAAAACAGGTACGATCCGCTGACTTGGAACGAAATGTGTGTAAATGAACCTAGGGAGGCTAACCATAACACTAGCATTAAGGCTAACCAAAACCCAAGAAATAGTCCTAAAATCACTGATAAGACGAGGGCCAGAAGAAACTTTGCTAACTACACATTTGATAAACCAGATACTACCTTCATTGGGGACGATATAACCAAGCATATTAGAATGGCAAAGAATGAAATCCTAACCACAGGTCAGAGAGCTAACAGAAATGTTGCCAGTCATTCTGGCGTACCTCAACCACGGGTTTAGGTTTATTGACAATTTCAATATCTTTTTGAATTGTAAAGACAGCTTTAGACCTGACAACAACATCACAGGATGACGGCTGCTTGGTGCCAACATACAGGGTTAAAATTAAGAGACCACTGCAAATTGAACGCTTCTGTTCGTCACTCAAAACCTTCCTTTTCAACTTTTTTGGAAAGGAAAGAAAAAGTTGCAGTGGTCTCTTGATTTTTTCCGGAGCTGTATGTCACGCTCTTGGAATGCCATTCCCAAACAAGATAAGCATGAAGGACAGCGCACATAGACAGAGTATCCACCCCCCCCTCCTGACCCTCTGGCTAAAATCACCCAATACTTCCAGAAGTTGTCCTTGTCCCAAGCGGGGGCTCAATGACTCCCAACCCCTCTCCACCACATTTGATTGCTTAGACAACTGCCACATCGTCAACAACCTTGTCCTTTATCTCCACAGATCAAAGAATATACTTGGTGATGTGTTTTGGGTCCCTGCTATCGTAAATATAGCAATACCGACTGTATTGAGAACAAGCTAGGACCCAGAATCTTTATTCCAGTGCTTAGAAATAGATGGAATCGAGTGCATGCAACTTATGAAGTAAACCTTTCTAATCTGTTATCTGTATCATCTGTAACATAGTCCACGAATGCCTATTATTTCTATTAAGCTGGCTTTACTTAATATCAGATCTCTCGCCAACAAATCATTCTTGGTAAATGACATTATAATATCCTACAAACTACATATTGTTTCTCACTGAAACGTGGTTAACAGAAGATTGTAGTGCTACTGTTCTCATCGAGAAAGCACCTGAAACATTTGGTTATATGAATACTTGTCAAAATGGCAGGAAAGGAGGAGTGGTTGCACTATTCAAAGATTCAGTGGGTATAAAAAGTCTACACACCCCTGTTAAAATGCCAGGTTTTTTTTATGTAAAAGAATGAGACAAAGATAAATCATGTCAGAACTTTTTCCACTTATAATGTGACCTATAATGTGAACAATTCAATTGAAAAACAAACTGAAATCTTCGAGGGGGAAAAATGAAAAATAAAAACCTTACAATAACCCGGTTGCATAAGTGTGCACACCCTCTTATAACTGGGGATGTGGCTGTGTTCAGAATTAACCAATCACATTCAAACTCATTTTAAATAGAAGTCATTACACACCTGCCATCATTTAAGTGTGTGCACACTTATGCAACTAGGTTATTGTGAGTTTTTTATTTTTCCCCTTCAAAGATTTCAGTTTGTTTTTCAATTGAATTGTTTACGTTATAGGTCACATTAAAGGTGGAAAAAGTTCTGACATGATTTATCTTTGTCACATTCTTTTACATCACAAGAACCTGGCATTTTAAAAGGGGTGTGTAGACTTTTTATATCCACTGTACACTTAATACTTGTAAATACTTGTAAATTTTCTGCCCTCCTCTATTTGTACTTCTGGTTAGATGCTAACTGCATTTTGTTGTTCTGTATTCGTACTGTTCTATGATAATAAAGTTTAATCTAATTTAATCTAAATTTGCCTTCATTGCACATCTATACATTCCACTTGTAATATACATATACTTAAATAAATATCAGAGTGGAGATCACACTCCCTGTTTCCCAACAGAATGTCTTCTATGTAGAATATGACTGTATCGCTGAAAACCGGATGCTCCTATTTTTGAAGTCTCTGCACAGACTGTATGTTTTGATGGCCAACCAAGTTCATGGAAGTAGGAGGGCTTAGTGACGGAAAACAAAATAACCCAATCTGGCGAATAAAACCAGGAGTGAGGGCGTGACAATTTTCAATGACCAATGAAATTAAGAATTCAATACCATCCCGCTTCGTTTCTAAACTAAAGAAAATGTTTCACTTCTTGATTGTTCATTTCTTATACTGGAGGTTTGTTTTTATCAAAATCTAACATTTCAGTACAGCATCGAGAATGCATTCCAGCAATTTCTATTCAACTCGCCAAGCCATGGAAATGGTTACGGAAAACCTGACAACAGTTGAAGGCAGTCCAAGTTATTTTGTTCCACCAAATCAAGATAAGAGTTGACTAAGAGGTTACATTACTGTGAGGTGCAAAAGTAACAAAACAACACTGAACAAAAAACAAACGTTTCTTGGATTTAATTATGAGAAACATCACCACACGGTCAAACAGACAAGGACATAATAACTCGTGAGGAGTTATGAGAACCCTAAATAGACATCGTAATTACTAACTCAAAATAGGTGTGTGTGTGATGGGTGCGCTGCTGCCATCTGCTCCAGCCGGCAGTTTGTACACCGGCGAGGTGGAGCGCCGGAGAGGGAGAGAGCATGCAGCACCATGCGGAGCAGCCGTCACTATTACAGCTAGCAGTATGTTTGGTAGCAAGTTGTTTTGTGTTACAGCTAACTAACTAGCTGGGTACAGTAGTTAAATAAAGTACACAATATTATGTGCATTGTAGATAGATAACTAACCCTAGTAAAACATTATATAGATATATTTATACATATACATACCTAGCAAATTAACAAGACCATTGACTGTATTTATTCTGGCTTGCTTGACGCAACGCACAGGACCTGGTCTTCGTCGAGCAAGACGAAACATATTATCTGTAAATTGAACGTTTAACTACAGTACCTATGTTAGATTTGGGCAGTATGTAATTTTATTAGAATTTTTATAATTTGCTAATTGCCAAGGTTTACCCCATTTTCATAGCGTGCGGTCAGGGACCTACACAATAATGGTGGCGAGGATCAAAAATATATAGGCCGCATGAAAGGTAAATGTGAATTTATATTACTTAAAAAAATAAATGTAAATAGTCAAAACAAATTAATCAGTAAGTGTTTGGCGGCTGCGTGAAGTAGAACATTTATCATGCAAATGTATTTAACAAGATTAGAGTTGGGATGTCTGGATTGTGGGCATTGGGGGAGGAATAATTTGGCAGGAATAACACTATACAATAAACACTGTACCTAGTTATATGAATTCTTACTGAGTTTAACTTGGTTAACAACTTGTTAATTACCATTTATCTACAGACACATTTGTGTGTAGAAAGTGTAGAAAGGGTACGGCAAAAAAATATCCCATTTATTGCTTTACTGCATTGGTTAAATATGTACATCATCTGTGATAGATGGCACCAATACTATTCTGAAAAACAAATGTTTTGTCTTTCATATCTCAAGAATAACAGTCCACACAACACTGGTGTTCTTGGATAAGTGGTAAATCAGATTAGTCTAAAATGTAGTGATGAGGAATGGAGCAGGACTGACTCTGAAGGTAAGAAATAGCCTGACTGCAAACTCTAACACTGAATTAAGGATTATAAAGTATATTATAATAATTGCTAAAAAACCACACTTCTCAGGTGCAGCTGCAAGTCGATACTGGACACAAAGGAAGAAACATCGGTTGTTGGACAACCTGGACAGAGCAGCAAAGAGGGACATCAAAAAGCGGAGACAGTGCCGCCAAAGACAGGTTTGTTTATAAATCTGTAGAAATAAAAAAACACATTTTGAGAACCTTTATTTTATATTAGTTTGGAAGAGATTACTCATTTTTCTTACAAAATAAATAAAATAAGGCCACATGTAAAAATGGGCATATATCCATTTTAATATGTATTTGAATTTATCCGAACACCTTAAAATGTGAAGAGTATGACTTGCTGTAATGTTTGGACAGCTCTAGATTTTTACAGTTTGACATTGTACTGCTTTGACATTTTTAAAATCTTATTGGGGTGTAGTTATTTTGTAATCCATTACTTAAAATGTTTTGTTATTTGTTTTTAGCCTTTCTATTGGTGCATTGCGGTGAGGTTAGTATTGCGTAAAGGTTTTATTCACTTTGACTATTTATTTTCTATTGTTACTTGGCTGTGCGGGAAACTGCAAGTAAGAATTTTCACTTAGAACTTTACTGTTTGCACTATCTTTAGTCACAATACTGTTTTTAGTAATGTGTCCTAACATTTATTTGATTTGTATTAATATAGGTAACATATTTTCTTGCTACCCTGTTAAATAGTTTTAAATACATTGGTGGACAAAAGTTTGGAATAATGTACAGATTTTGCTGTTTTGAAACGAAATAGATACTTTTATTCACCAAAGTGGCATTCAACTGATCACAAAGGATAGTCAGGACATTACTGATGTAAAAAACAAGATTTTTGATCAAATCTAGACAGGCCCCATTTCTAGCAGCCATCACTGCTTTTCCAAGTAATTACACCTAATTTTTTATTTGGTACTGGAAAATCACTTCCCATTATATGAAGCACGAATGAAAGCTATTTGGTTTGTTAAATGACACTTAACATTGTCTTTGTGTTTGTTTTTGAGTTGCCACAGCATACAATAGACTGGCATGTCTTATGGTCGATATTAGGTCAAAATTGGCATAAAAGACACGTCTTTCTATAGAAACGTGTCAGTCAATCATTGTTTTGAGGAATGAAGGCTATACAATGCTTGAAATTGCCCCCAAAAAATGAAGATTTCGTACAAATGTGTAGAATACAGTATTCAAAGAATAACCAGTGCTGAGCGTGTAGAATTCAATGAAGCTACCAACTGAGGATGTGTGAGGAGTCTATTTCTCCAACTAGAGACTCTGATGGACTTAGCCTATGGTTTGTTATATATCTGCGCCTTCCACATCTATTTCTATCCTTTTTAAAGCCTGTTGTCCTTTTCTTTGAAAACTGTAGTGTACACCTTTCATTGTAGTGCAGGGTATAAACTGGTACACACCGTGTACACACTTTTCCAGGCACTGCTCTGTTATCGTTTCGTGTACCATTTGTAAAGAAAACATGAGTGAGCAGGCAAAACACGTCTTTTATTTCTTATGGGATTCTATTTTGGTCTCGTCACTCCAAATTACAGTGTGCCAGAAGCTGTGAGGCGAGTCAAGGCGTTGTCAGGCATATTGTAACCAGGCTTTTTTGTGGCATTGGCGCAGTAAAGGCTTCTTTCTGGGCAACTCAACCATGCAGCTCATTTTTATTCAAGTATCGTCGTATTGTGCTCCTTGAAACAACCACAACGTCTTTTTCCAGAGCAGCCTGTATTTCTTCTGAGGTTACTTGTGGGTTTTTCTTTGTATCCCGAACAATTCTTCTGGCAGTTTGGCTGAAATTTTCTTGGTCTATGTTACGTCCTCTGTGTACAGTCTCTGTTGTGTGTAATGTCTCTGTGTGTGCTGTCTCTTCTCTTTTCCCTCCCCAGGTGTGGTGAGTTGCTGCTGATGACGTGGGCGTGGCCATCAATCTCCACCAGCCAATCCTGAGCGACTCACTGCCCTATAAAGTCCTTTAGTTTGTGTTTGGTTAGCTTGGCATTTTGTGTGAGAGAGTGAGAAATCTTATGTATTAGAATCAGAGTTAGTGTTAGTGTTAGGGTTAGAGTAGGTTAGATTGATTGTTTGTGTGAATGGAAGAGAGGTGTTTGTGTATGTGTAAACCTTGTCCTTATCCCAGACCTCTATGGAGTAGGATTAGGAAGTCACCCTGGGGTTTACATATACCCATAGATAACCCGCTGTTATACACACTAGGTTAGACGCCAGCGGCTGTCGCCCCATGGTTTTTGTAGCAGTGAGGTAAGTTGTGTGCTAGGATAGTTTGTGGCAGGCAGGTTTAGAGGTGTAGGGAAGCTCAGGGTGTTTTTGTATTATTTCTTTGATTTGACAGACCGTTGGCACTACCCTACTCCTACACCTTTCACCTGCTGCCCTCCTTCCCTTATCCATGATATAATTTTTAGATATATAGATAGACAATAAAACCCCAGCAGTTAGGTAACGTCTACTTGGTTGTCTGTTTCTCATTGTTCCACATTCCGCCAGAACACTGACCCCCTTTTTAGTAGGCCCTTATCCGGTGTGCGCGATCTTGGGTGGTTGCGTTCTCCTCACCCACAAGCCACTGGAGGGGGTGTAACAGTCTACCTGACCTTGGCTTGGTATCAAGACATCCCCGAATTTTCCACTTCTTAATAAGTGATTGAACAGTACTGGCTGGCATTTGCAAGGCTTTGGACATCTTTTAATATCCCTTTCCATCTTTATCAAGTTCCATTACCTTGTTATGCAGGTCTTTTGACAGTTCTTTTCTGCTCCCCATGGATCAGTATCTAGCCTGCTGTGTGCATCCATGTGAGAGATAAACTCATTGACTATTTATACACAGACACTAATTGCAATTTAAAAAGCCACAGGTATGGGAAATTCACCTTTTGAAGCTTCAAGATTGAACTGTTTTTTTGATCAATTGTATTAAATTGCAACATAATAACCAAGTTGTGTCTTGGTGGTTGTAATGACGGTACAGTGTCATTGTTTAACTGTAGTTCGGATGGTCCGTTAAAATACTTTAAATTTTTCACTAAAGAAACACGCAAATTCATTACATTCCACAGTGGACAAGAGTTCTGTTGCTATCTGCTTTAGGAGGTCTGTAAGCTTGTCTACCATGCCAAATAAAGTGCGGTATTGTTGATATTCATTCCCGATAAATGTTGCTGCACTACGTAACTCAAACTTGAAGCTAACAAGGCTTTGTTTATAGATGTCATAGTGAATTTGAAGTTTAGTTTTCCTCCACTTACGTTCCGCTTTCCTACATTCTCTTTTCAGGGCGCTTACCATAATGGTGGTTCTCCATGGTTTTTTCTGTTTGCTCATAGTTTTCTTTACCTTTACATGAAACATGATCCATGACATTCAATATTTTGGCGTTAAAATTATCCAGGAATACATCAACTGACTCTGCACTTAGATAGAAATATGTATGGCCTCCATAAACTGAGCATTAGTATTCTCATTAATGTACCTTTTCTTAACAGATACAGAGTTTCCTTGAACATCCAGGGTGATCAGTGATTAAAAAAAGACACAGAAATTATCAGACAGGGCCAAGTCTTTAACCATGACAGAGGAAATATGGCCTTGAGTGTGCGTATGCTCTTTCACATGTTGAGTGAGATCAAAAGTGTCACCCAAGTAGTGCAAAAAGTTCTTTGGCATTATTGTCCGTATTATTATCTATGTGGATGTCAAAATCCCCTTTTATAATAAACAAGTTGCAATCAACGGATTTAACAGAGAGTAGTTCAGCATAATCATCAATAAAATTTACAGAATATCATGGAGGTCTGTAAATGGTTAAAACAAAATTTTGGGAGAACACTTCAATGTAAAACAGAGGTATTTAAAAGAAATAAAATTACCAAGTGTATTTTCTTTGCACTGGAATGTACAGTGGATATAAAAAGTCAACACACCCCTGTTAAAATGCCAGGTTCTTGTGATGTAAAAGAATGAAACAAAGATAAATCATGTCAGAACTTTTTCCACTTTTAATGTGACCTATAATGTGAACAGTTCAACTGGAAAACAAACTGAAATCTTTGAGGGGGAAAAATAAAAGTCACAATAACCTGGTTGCATAAGTGTGCACACCCTTAAACTAATATTTTGTTAAAGCACCTTTTGATTTTATTACAGCACTCAGACTTTTTGGGTAGGAGTGTATTAGCATGGCACATCTTGACGTGGCAATATTTGCCCACTATTCTTTGCAAAAGCGCTCCAAATCTGTCAGATTGCGAGGACATCTCCTGTGCACAGCCCTCTTCAGATCACCCCACAGATGTTCAATTGGATTCAGGTCTGGGCTCTGGCTGGGCCATTCCAAAACGTTAATCTTCTTCTGGTGAAGCCATGCTTTTGTGAATATGGATGTGTGCTTTGGGTCCTTGTCGTGCTGAAAGGTGAACTTCCTCTTCATCTTCAGCTTTCTAATGGACGCCTGAAGGTTTTGTGCCAAAATTGCCTGGTATTTGGAACTGTTCATAATTCCCTCCACCCTGACTACGGCCCCAGTTCCAGTTGAAGAAAAACAGCCCCAAATAGATGCTGCCACCACCATGCTTCACTGTGGGTATGGTGTTCTTTGGGTGATGTGCAGTGTTGTTTTTGCGTCAAACTTATCTTTTGGAATTATGGCCAAAAAGTTCAACCTTGGTTTCATCAGACCATAACACATTTTCCCACGTGCTTTTGGGGGACTTGATGTTTGTTTCTGCAAACTTCAGCCGGGCTTGCTGTAGGCCTCTTGGAAGCCTCCCTGACCAGTTTTCTTCTCGTCTTTTCATCAATTTTGGAGGGACGTCCAGTTCTTGGTAATGTCTCTGTTGTGCCATATTTTCTCCACTTGATGATGACTGTCTTCACTGTGTTCCATGGTATATCTACTGCTTTGGAAATTCTTTTGTACCCTTCTCCTGACTGATATCTTTCAACAATGAGATCCCTCTGATGCTTTGGAAGCTCTCTGCGGACCATGGCTTTTGCTCTGAGATGCAACTAAGAAAATGTCAGGAAAATCCTACTAGAACAGCTGAACTTTATTTGTGATTAATCAGAGTCACTTTAAATGGTGGCAGGTGTATAATGACTTCTATTTAAAATGAGTTTGAAAGTGATTGGTTAATTCTGAACACAGCCACATCCCCAGTTATAAGAGGGTGTGCACACTTATGCAATTTCATTTTTCCCCTCGAAGATTTCAGTTTGTTTTTCAATTGAATTGTTCACATTATAGGTCACATTAAAAGTGGAAAAAGTTCTGACATGATTTATCTTTGTCTCATTCTTTTACATCACAAAAACCTGGCATTTTCACAGGGGTGTGTTGACTTTTTAAATCCACTGTATGTATATTATCAGAGGAATGTGTAGATGAGCAATACTAAATGTGCAATAAGGTAAATAGAGGAGGGCAGAAATTTTATGTATTATGAATTTTTTAAGTATTAGGGATAGTGTATGTTACAAGTGGGATAATAGTTGTTCGGGTACAAATGGCAATTTCAAAATGGCATTCAAGATGTGCAAACGAGGCAAATGAAGGAGTGATGTATTAAGGTAGCATGTGCACCCGAGATGCAGAGATAGCAGCAATGAGGTCCCAAGGTAGACATGCGTGTGTAACAACTGTAAAAATGCAGGCACAATGGCAATTCTAAATGTGCAAAGAGGCAAATTGAATGTACAAGGTGTATGTGCAACAAAAATGCAGGGATAGCAGCGGTGAGGTTCCTGACACGTACCTTTAGACACGTACCTTTAACCACTGAAAACTTCCATTATCAGGCATAGCAAGGCAGTGTCAGATGAGTACAAGGGAGTAGTGCAAAAAGGTCCCAGAGAGGCGGGGGGGCATAGTAAGTGATGAGTCACAGAGTTCAGCAGGGTTACAGTAGATGGGAAGAAACTGTTCCTGAACCTGCTGGTGTGGGACTGAAGGGCAAACAGTTGGTGGCATGGGTGTGAAGGGTCCCTGATGATCCCATGTGCCCCACGCAGACACCGCTCCCGCTGGAGGTCTGCGATGGCAGGAAGCTGGGCACCAGTGATGTGCTGTGCAGTACCATGCAGTACAAATGGCAATGCTAAATAGAAGAGGTCAGAAATGTACAAGAATTAAGTATATGACTTCTCAGTGACTATATATGCATATACTGTATGACTGACTATATACAATAAGGGAAAAAATTATTTGATCCCCTGCTGATTTTCTACGTTTGCCCACTGACAAAGAAATGATCAGTCTATAATTTTAATGGAAGGTTTATTTGAACAGTGAGAGACAGAATAACAACAAAAAAATCCAGAAAAACGCATGTCAAAAATGTTATAAATTGTTTTGCATTTTAATGAGTGAAATAAGTATTTAATCCCCTCTCAATCAGACAGATTTCTGTCTCCCAGGTGTCTTTTATACAGGTAACGAGCTGAGATTAGGAGCACACTCTTAATGTGCTCCTAATCTCAGCTTGTTACCTGTATAAAAGACACCTGTCCACAGAAGCAATCAATCAATCAGATTCCAAACTCACCACCATGGCCAAGAACAAAGAGCTGTCCAAGGATGTCAGGGACAAGATTGTAGACCTACACAAGGCTGGAATGGGCTACAAGACCATCACCAAGCAGCTTGGTGAGAAGGTGACAACGGTTGGTGCGATTATTCGCAAATGGAAGAAACACAAAAGAACTGTCAATCTCCCTCGGTCTGGGGCTCCATGCAAGATCTCACCTCGTGGAGTTGCAATGATCATGAGAACGGTGAGGAATCAGCCCAGAACTACACAGGAGGATTTTGTCAATGATCTCAAGGCAGCTGGGACTATAGTCACAAAGAAAACAATTGGTAACACACTACACCGTGAATGACTGAAATCCTGCAGCGCCCGCAAGGTCCCCCTGCTCGAGAAAGCACATGTACAGGCCCGTCTGAAGTTTGCCAATGAACATCTGAATGATTCAGAGGAGAACCGGGTGAAAGTGTTGTGGTCGGATGAGACCAAAATCGAGCTCTTTGGCATCAACTCAACTCGCCGTGTTTGGAGGAGGAGGAGGAATGCTGCCTATGGCCTCAAGAACTCCATCCCCACCGTCAAACATGGAGTTGGAAACATTATGCTTTTGGGGTGTTTTTCTGCTAAGGGGACAGGACAACTTCACCGCATCAAAGGGACGATGGATGGGGCCATGTACCGTCAAATCTTGGGTGAGAACCTCCTTCCCTCAGCCAGGGCATTGAAAATGGGTCGTGGATGTGCATTCCAGCATGACAATGACCCAAAACACACGGCCAAGGCAACAAAGGAGCAGCTCAAGAAGAAGCACATTAAGGTCCTGGAGTGGCCTAGCCAGTCTCCAGACCTTAATCCCTTAAAAAATCTGTGGAGGGAGCTGAAGGTTCGAGTTGCCAAATGTCAGCCTCGAAACCTTAATGACTTGGAGAAGATCTGCAAAGAGGAGTGGAACAAAATCCTTCCTGAGATGTGTGCAAACCTGGTGGCCAACTACAAGAAACGTCTGACTTCTGTGATTGCCAACAAGGGTTTTGCCACCAAGTACTAAGTCATGTTTTGCAGAGGGGTCGAATACTTATTTCACTCATTAAATGCAAATCAATTTATAACATTTTTGACATGCATTTTTCTGGATTTTTTTGTTGTTATTCTGTCTCTCACTGTTCAAATAAACCTACCATTAAAATGATAGACTAATCATTTCTTTGTCAGTGGGCAAACGTAGAAAATCAGCAGGGGATCAAATAATTTTTTCCCTCACTGTAGCTGACAAGAGTTCTGAGTCCCCATTATGTCCTAACCACGTTTCCCCAACTCCTAGACAAAGTATCCAGTATGTATAACCTATACACAAACGTACATATTTAACACATATTTAATCAACCCTAATTTATGTAAACTAGAATATATTTCTGCATCATTAATGTGGAATTTATATATACATAATGTAATTAATCTTCCACACTGGTAAAAGAGGGATAAAATAGAACCAGGATACCCAAATTCCCACATACATCTGTATTTCATTAATTGTTTTTTAATATATTTTTAAATGAATAAACCGCTGAATATTTTACTCCATTATGCATTTTAATCCAAACTGTATTTTTGACCTGTTATCAATATCGGGCACACTAAACTGTTATCAATGTTGGTAAACGCCCTCAAAAGAGAATATAGGAGAGCGGAACGTAAGTGGAGAAAAACTAAACTTCAAATCCACTATGACATCTATAAACAAAGCCTTTGTACCTTCAACTATGAGCTACGCAACATTTATTGGGAATGATCAACAAGAATGTCAACAATACCCGCACTCTATTTGACATGGTCGACAAGCTTACTAACCTCTTAAAGCAGATAGCATCAGAACTCGTGTCCACTGTGAAATGTAATGAATTTGCGTGTTTCTTTAGTGATGAAATAAAAAGTATTTAGACGGACCATCAGAACTACACAGACAAACAATGACGCTGTACTGCCACTACAACCACCAAGACATACAGTTGTGCTCAAAACTTTGCATACCCTTGGTCAAAAATAAGCCTACAATATCACTGTAAAAATATTATTTTGGAACCACTTTTGTTGTACTTGAAATACTACTTTAAAAACATGTAATGTACTAAATATTTTTCCGTGTGTTAAAATGGATGCAATTTTTGTATTTAAAATATATTATATACAAGTAGCCAATACAACATTTTGAAATAATTGGGTCAATTTTCACTCACTGAACTATTTCAATACTATTTTGTGTCCCAAAGTACAACAGTGGTTCCAAAATAATACCCTATATGTATACTGCTTTTTTAAATTTAGGTTGCCTGTTGAGTGTAACTGTTGAAATTAAAGTGAGAACAAAGGACAAGTGTTAAGAGCTAATTTGCATGTGCAAAGATAGAGTTTTCAGAAATGTCAAGAGCTGAAATCTTTTTATATCGTGACTTCTCTGTACTGGCCTTTTATTACTTGTCATCATTACAAAGATTTTACTTGTATGGGCACACACTGAAACAGGCATTTTCATGCAGTGTTCCTTTATCTGGAGGTATCACCCTTTAACCTCCTGAGACCTTGTGTCCACATATGTGGACATTTTAGGCTTCCTGCACCAACGCTCAGGTTTTAGGAGATTAAGAGTGATTTGCGCCTGCCTGGGTACTATCTGGCCAGCATTTTTGGTCTACTTTGAGGTGCTTTTAAGATGTATGTGCTTCAACCATAATTCAAAACCAAGGGTAAATACAGTAGTGAGAATTAAATTGATTTCAAAAACACAATTTGGCTAACTAATCTCATAGAACCCCCTATTATATCCAACAGCAATTTTGGAAAACATCTTGTACCGAGTAATAATTTGATCAAGTCATCAATGATTATGATAATTATTAGTGACATAAAAATTGTAGCTAGCATGTCACTAATGATCATTTTTGAAATTTCCGGGGAAATATGAATATTTTCAGGTAGTTGGTTAGTGACATAGCTAAAAAATACGACCCCCTATTATACGACCACCATCCCCAATTATTGACCACCTTGCTATTTTGTTAAATTACATTATAATTTTATTTGTATTCCAAATTACAGATTGTAGTCTTCTCCGCACTAGAAAGTTGTAGCTAGCTTTCTTGCCTTCCTGTAAAGAAAAAGACTGATCACTTTGATATTACATGACTTCTGGTCTGTCACACAAGTCGAATTTCAGGAATTGCAACTTGTATAAAACAATTTACATACATGACATTTTTAAAATCTCAAAAAAATAGTTTTAATGTCCATACATATCCATAAAAATGGATGTGGGCTAGCTGAATAGGTATATTGATAGGCAATACCGTTGCTTTCCAGTGCATTTACATTTTGAACTTGAAAGGATTTACTTCTGCAACCACTAGAAACGACCGATAACGGGGGTGGCTGATAGGCTGAGACCTTAGCTACAGTACTATTTACAGAAGAGAGCTTGCATCAGATGAGTGAGTTACGTTCAAAGCATCAAACTCAACTGAACATGCTGCCAAATGAACACAATTCTAATCAATTTCTATACAATTTGTACATAAATAGACAAACTTCTTAACTCACAAACTGAAAACCTTTAGAGACTATTTACCTGTTTTTTTTACACCGTATTCCTACTTAATCTGCCAAAATAACACTAACGGGGCAGGGGTTAATCTGTACCCAGGCGCTGATCACCCTTCGCTGAATGACATCAATGGATGAATGTTTGAAAATGTCTACTTTATGTACAGTCTGTACTCCGTATGCTATTATGTTGTTAATCATTCGGGTGTTGTGCGAAAACCAACCCACTATCTTCCTTTTGCATACATATAACACGGGTTCACACTTTACAATTTTGTGCTATGCATACGCCAAAGTCCTTTTTTGCGTGCAGTTGAGATGCGATTTCCTCCCATGAATAATTGTGGTGAACAAAGGCGTTTCCTTGACACGCACCAACTTAAACCTATTTGACATCACCATCATCGAAGCTCGGATTTCCCAAAGATTGACTATTCGTTTAAAAGCCACCCGTTGACGTTCTTTTTTCTTGAATGAATGTCAACGGGTAAGGGTGAAACTTTTTAACAATTTCGTTGCATTCTGTAAATAAATGGAAAATAGATGGAAATTTATCCTGAGGGAATTTTTCAAAATCTACACTACACTATGTTAGTCATCGTTGCAGGATTTTTTTTTGTAAAATAGCATAGAGGTCTAGTTTGCGAATGCTGCTAGCTAGTTTGCAAGTACATGCTACATTTACAAAAATCAGTGAGATGTGCTAGAAAATGTATTATTAGTAGATTACCCAGACCTGGATAATTATATTCTGCTTAATCATAACATAGCAAATGTTTTATTATACATTTTCTGATAATATCTATTACATTTCTAATTAAATGCATTGTTCCAAATGTGAAGAAGTCCCAAAATCAAGCAAAGGTTTTTGGTAATTCCTCCATAATGGTAAGTGGTGTTTGTCATCTTGTTAGTGTTTCATACATGATTGCAGACCTGTTTGTCCATTACCGCCACCCAGGCATGTGCATAGGTAAGGCTCACTTTGCTATATAGTGCCCTTTCCTGTTGACACGCACCCATCTGTCTGCATGTCCTTTCTCAATGCCAGAGGTTCTGGGTTCTAATCCCACTAGGGACCAGGTCGGAAATGTACGCACTGATTGCAGTCACTAATGAAAGTCGCTCTGGATAAGGCTGTCAGCTAAATTACTGAAATGTAAATTTGTTGTCTCCTTGTGAGCACTCAGCCCATTTTTTCACTTTCAGTGCATGCCTCCTGAGTAGTAAATGTAAGGTAAATTGTGTCAGAATGGCGATTTATGACCCTAGTGGGCGGGGCTTCCAGACTGATGTGACAGGTGGGCGGGACATCCGGTTTGCTGGGCAGGACTTCCGGTGTGACGTATGGAGTTCCTGTATGACGTGTGTTAGGGCGGGACTTCCGGAATGACGTATGCATGTCCGGTGACTTTGTGATTTATGATTGCATTGATGTGTCCATGTTTGATGATTTACAACGACTGATAAGCACCCCGGACGAGTTTTATAACAGGTGGGTTATGTTTGATGTTTAACAAATGGGTCTTAGGGTTCCGGAATTGTAAATTCCCAGGCAATAAATAAATGTTGTGTCAGCGGCAAGATGTTTGGTGTTCAACAAAAGGGTGCCAGGGTGCAGCATATATTCTATAAACCCCCTGGGGTTTTATCTTCTGACAAGTGGTACAACAGCTGTCCTATAACCGGTGGGTGTTAACCTTTCATGTTTTATGGGATGAATGGCGTGGTTTGTGTATTTAAACCACGCAGACCCCTGTTATGGTCATTCAGTATTGTCTGAGTAAACTTACCTACGCAATAGAAAACATGGCGGATTGTGAGGCGATCAATGTTTTGGGTGAAACACCGTTGAAACCTAACAACTTAACCGCAGCTCAGCGATTTGGTAAGAATTTACAAATGGACAGCAGAGACGCAATCAACATGGCAGCACTGAAGAAACCGAAGCGGAGCTTAACACGAAACCATCATCTGCACCAGGATATGTTGGCAAGGGAATGGAAGTTGGACAACGGTCGGATCGGTGGATACATTTTCAACCCAGAGATACCGGAGGTAGCATTTTAAGAATTACCCGAAGGCCAAGAGTTTAAGGCTGGTGTGACTGATCAAGTGTTCCATAAACTGGTGTTAAAAACCACCTTTCGAAAAGTGATTTATTTGGGGCCAAAACAGGGCACCCATAATACGGTAGATGTACTGTTTAAAGTTGTCGAGGGAATGAAGCAGTATGACTCTGTTAGATTGGAACTATTTCTGGAAAATGTCAGCGGGTTAGATTGTGACTGCGGACGGTTCGACTGACGTAAGACCCTGAAGCCCCGCCTTAAGCTAACACCGTCCTCAACACAGCATAAAAACAGACAGACCGCCTTTGACTATCAAGCAGTCGGAAGAATTTACAAAACATGTCTCAAGATTACAACCAAGCGGATATTGAAGAACCCAAGGCTGAGGACTGGCTGTGTGACTCCTGGGATGACATCGCTGAGGCCTTCTACGGAACCCCTGACCCCGACAGCTCGATTCCACCGACATACCCAACAAGAAACTACCATTGGATTGACCGGATTGGTGATCAGCTAGGTCCTCTTAATCTGTCATACCTTTCAAATGCTAACAAGAGTTATCACAAAATGGACAAACACCTTGCACCAAAAGTTTTAAAGATCATCAACACCGTTTGACAACAATTGCCGCCAATCTTCAGGTGTGTTCCTGACCGTTTCCATATGCTTGTTCAGATTATTAAAAAGTTTTATACTGACATTGTCTCGGTTATTAAAAGGTCTACAACCATTAACACTGCTCTTGATAGCTTTGTGCATCAACTGTTTAATCGCTAAACCCATATAGGATTTGTTTATATACATGTAAACACGACAACTGAAGTTACCCATCCTTAGACAGCAGACTCTTTGCTTTCAACGGCTCTAAACAACTTCATGTATAAACTTCTAACATTTTCAAATGTTGACAACAAAGACTTTAAAATTGGGCATCTGTTATGTTTGTTTACGTATGTAACAGGTGTTTGTGTGATAAAATTGCTGAGTAATGATGCTGTGGATGTAGATTGTATTTCTAAATTGTTTACAGATTTTTTAACCAGCAGAAATCTGAATGTTTGTGTAACTTTTCTGAATTTCTTAGATGATGTATAATTTCGAAAACTCAAATAAAACGATGTTAAACATTATTACTTCTCATTATTGCCCGAACGATGTTAACAGTATTACCTCTCATTATTGCCCGAATGCTCTACGATGTCTGAACAGGTTATGAAAAGTATTTACTACGACCCCGCAAACCCTGGTGCTTAAGTGGGTAGAGAGGGTTTGAAAAGAGCGTACTTGGAGAAAACCGGGGAGATCTTCAAAAATGGCGAGGCGGATGACTGGCTACTCGCCCAGGATACATACATGCTACACAGGCCTGTAGCTATACATTTTCAAAGAAATAGAGTTATTGTTCATGATATAAATTCACAATTTCAGCTGGATTTGGTTGACATGAGTGCTTATAGTGCAGAAAACGATAACAGGAAATTTATGTTAACATGCATAGATGTATTAAGCAAATACGCCTGGGTTCGTGTGCTGAGAAATAAAAGCGCTAGCGAGGTAAAGCGAGCATTTGAAGACATATTAAAAGGAAGAACACTACAAAAAGTCCAAACAGACAAGGGGAACGAGTTTTTTAATTCACATTTTGAAATGTTAATGAAGAAGTACAATATAAAACATTTTGCTACAGGAAAGCGAGTATCGTTGAGAGATTTAATAAAACCATTAAATCACGAATGTGGAGGTATCTCACAGCTGTCAACACTCATCGCGATGTTGAGGTTATTCAAGATTTAGTTCATGGATACAACCACAGCTACCATCGGTCTATTATGATGAAGCCTGCTGACATTTGTGAAAATGTTAGACTAGTTCTCAAGAACCTGTATGGTACAACAATAATGAGAAATGCTAATCAAAGTTACAAGTTCCGGGTTGGGGATACTGTGAGACTCTCAAAGTTGAGAGGAGCATTTACAAAAGGCAATGAAAAAGGGTACAGAGATGAATATTTTACAATAACAGAATGCATTCCACGGGTACCTCCTGTATATAGAATAAAAGATTACGATGGTGATGTGATAGTTGGGACCTTTTATGAACAGGAATTACTGAAAATAATCATGGCTAAGGATAAAACTTTTAAAGTGGACGCAGTTCTGGATGAGAAAGTACAGAAAGGGAAGAAAATGAGTCTTGTGAAATGGCTTGGTTGGCCTGAGAAATTCAACAGCTGGATACCATCGGAACAAGTCATTGACCTAAAAACTGGATAAAACTCAGGGGTTTTTACGATCACGTCATTTACATTGACGGCGATCAGCATGGGTGACGGTGGTTTCTACATAACGCTGCCCAGTAACTCAAGACATGTCTATCCAAACAATTCGAGTTTGAGCTATACCACAAAATTTGCCAAAGGTATAGATTTGAAAGGTGATTGGGAAGTATCTTTGATAGAATTCCAATACCCGCATACGTGGAAGACTTTTACGTGGGGTGAAAACGCATTTTATTTAAAACCACATGGTGTATGGGTGGGGTATGATAAATTTAAAAATAGAATGTTTCTAAAAGGCGAGCCCCATTTTAGTTTGAAATTTAGTGCAAAACTGGAACAGATATTAGATTTAAAACCAGGCGATCGGTGGTACGCCCCATGGTACGGGCCATTCCCCACAGATATTCTGGCAGGGTTTAACACCCTATACATCTACACAGATATAATTGATTATCAACGAGTTGGTGACAATCATGTCCCGCTGTTGAGAACCGTACATATTGCAGGGAAAATGAACAAAGTTATCACAGTGACATACGACAAGCCACACTACGTACCTCTTAGTAAGAGTCAGTTTGATGAGATCTGTATTGAAGTAAAATCTGATCAGAATCAGCTGGTTTCATTCGTAGTGGGGAAGGTGATTGCAAAATTACACTTCAGACCCGTCAAACAATCTTTTAGACTATAAGATGCAGCCTCAGAAACTCTACGATGATCCTCAAAGTTATGTTGAATACTACACAACACAGGCCGGTAACGGTTTACCGGGGTATCATGTTAGCGCTGCAATGTATGGGGCTGGTCTAGGGGGCCTTTTCCGAGGGCTTTTCCGGATGGCAATACCTTTGTTGAAGCGTGGGTTCTCAATAGCAAAACCACATCTGAAAAATGCAGCGAGGAATATAGTTGGCGATGTTGTCAGCAGTGTTATGTCACGACAAACAAAACAGCAGGACGGATCAGGATTGATGGTTATG
>JACXGI010004885.1:0-23076 GCA_016801175.1 Esox masquinongy
TCTGGAAGAAAACCTGATGGAGTCTGCAAAAGACCTGAGACTGGGACGGAGATTTGTCTTCCAACAAGACAATGATCCAAAACATAAAGCAAAATCTACAATGGAATGGTTCACAAATAAACATATCCAGGTGTTAGAATGGCCAAGTCAAAGTCCAGACCTGAATCCAATCGAGAATCTGTGGAAAGAACTGAAAACTACTGTTCACAAACGCTCTCCATCCAACCTCACTGAGCTCGAGCTGTTTTGCAAGGAGGAATGAGCAAAAATTTCAGTCTCTCGATGTGCAAAACTGATAGAGACATACCCCAAGCGACTTACAGCTGTAATCGCAGCAAAAGGTGGCGCTACAAAGTATTAACTTAAGGGGGCTGAATAATTTTGCACGCCCTCAATTTTTCAGTTTTTTATTTGTTAAAACAGTTTGAAATATCCAATAAATTTCGCTCCACTTCATGATTGTGTCCCACTTGTTGTTGATTCTTCACAAAAAATTACAGTTTTATATCTTTATGTTTGAAGCCTGAAATGTGGTAAAAGGTCGAAAAGTTCAAGGGGGCCGAATACTTTCGCAAGGCACTGTAGTCCATTGTTTTAGAGTTAAAAATTGTTTTTCAAAAGTCTGATGTCAGTGTGTCGAGACAACATGTGGAAGCTTTAAGATGTCAAACTGTTTCTTCTAGGGATTTTTGATCAATTGTATTAAATTGCGACATAATAATCTTGGTGGTCGTAGTGACAGTACAGGGTCCTTGCTAGACCACATAGTTCTGATTGTCCGTCTAATACTTTTAATTTTTTCACTAAAGAAACACGCAAATTCATTACATTTCACAGTGGACATGAGTTCTAATGCTATCTGCTTTAGGGGGTTTGTAAACTTGTCGATCATGGCAAATACGTAAGTAACCCTTCTTGTCCCAATTTGAACGCTTGCTACCTTGTTAATATTATAGTGTAGATCTTCAAACAATTACAATTTGGAAGTAAAGTTATAAACGCTGTTTGAACTATATGTGAGTAAAAAAAAGCGTGGTCTGACCAGTGGTTGTTACATCACTCGTACCTAGACGATCTAATGGTGCGTTCTAACAATACGTTCTAATCACACCGGTGTGATCGTATGTTTCAGGGACCACTCTAGCCTGATCACACTGGTGTGTTCGTACTCATCAAAGGGTTAAACACAGAACTTTGTGTTTGGTATTCTGGTTCTTTTCATTTTATGTTACATTTATTATGAAGATCTGACACTATTCAATGTGACAAATATGCAATAATAGAGGAAATCAGGAAGAGGGCAAATGCTTTTTCACAGCACTGTAGATAATTACATTGCCGTTATACCGGATTCAGCTCTAAAAATGACCTTGGTCTCATCTTGATTTCCTTGCATAAATAAAGGATAAATAAAAATAATATAATCACCTCTCGTAGTTCCAGTCTTTGGGCCACTGCCTCCAGACATTCTTGGCCTGTACTCTCCACAGACCATCTGAATTCTACAACATTGTTGTCCAGCAGACGAATTCTTATTTCAAAGACGTTTTTGCTGAGCACGTTATAGCGCCTTGTGCGACGCAGCTTCAGCTTGAATGGCATGGCTCAGGGGTCACAATGGTGTGAGAGGTTAAAAGGTCACAAGAAGGGGCTCTAAGACATTGACATAGCCCACCCCACCGGTGTGTGGCAGCCACACCCCCAGGCGAAGCAGCGCACCCCAGATAGGCGCTGGCCCATTCCCAGAGTCGTCCAGAATAGAAAGAGGAGGGAAAGAAGATCACTGGGAGCTGCAGGAAGAGATGGAAAAAGACCAACATTAGTATCAGATACATACCAGAAAAAAATGACAATACAGGATAGTGCAGTTTTTGAGCAGTACTTAGATTTCTGTAGATCTCAATTAACGTATTGCAAATGCCAATTATTTAGATGAGGGTGAGGTCTGACACCCTTTAGAGTGTTAGTTGATTGCCCTGGAGAAACACAATCAGAGTGATTAGAAAATAAACTACAGGACAGTAGATTTGTCAAGTAAAATCAGTGAAACAACATAACCAACTAGTATTAATACTAGTGATTCAAGCCAAGTGTCTGGCTTCTTTAATTCTCAATTTTAGAGTCTGGTCTGGGAGAAGATGTGAAGACCTGGATGAATCAAATTCAGACAGTAGAAAGAGGAATACATTCAAAGCAGACAGCTGGCTTTGGAGAAAGTAATGGAGCTTTGTTCTCCTATCACCTGACTCCTTAGTGGAAGTCCTTTCCTTTTATCCACCTCAGCCAAAGAGAACAGCCCACAGACATAGAAGAGGGTAGCGTAATATTAGATGAACACAGCTGAATTAAACTCTAGGATACACTTATGTACTGCTGATAGGTGAATATTGTAGATGAAGCGGAAACGTGTGCTCACCAGGCTAGGGATCAGTTCCATTTAAAATCCTGTCAACTCAGAAAGAAAAGTCATATACTAACAAATTCAAAATTGCCCTAATTGAAAAGCACTGCAAAGAATGTTTGTGTACTTCCTGTATTGACTGGAATTAACATGTAAATCTCCCCAAACCTAGTGCACACATAAAAACTTTGTATGGTCAGTAGGTTTTAGACAGTACTAGCGGGGGGAAGCCTTGTAACACTATCCCTGGATTAATCATCAGGGTAGACTTTCATGTTCTGTAGAGCATTACACTGGGATAAGAGAAGGGCTTTGAAGTAGGACAACACACAGTCTCACACACACACATACACACAATCAGATCACTAAGGGTTGCTATTGCACATATACAACTCCACACACATTCACATAGAAAGTGGTAATGAATTAATAAAATATCAAACAAGAAAGTGAAATCATAAACCTTCAAATGGGTGGTATATTCAGTTAGAAATGGGGTGTTTATATAAAGATTTACTTCCTAAATACTGAAATCATACTGGTAGTCAACATACTACTTTGTTCTTACATAGTTAGCATGCAATATAATATCATACTGTAACTTAATGCTATACAATGTAGATGGGAGCCAAGCTAGCAGTAAGATTAGCTTCCCAAACAGTGGTGGCAGTTTTAATTAGCTGGCCTCAGGCAGCATTGATAGGCTAAAGCAGCCCAGCCACAAAACCAATCAAAATCCCCCAAACTTCCTGTAGACAACAAGAATGTCTCTTCCCTACCAAAACAGAACACTGAGCAGTAATGGCAGCCCAAGGCAGGAGGGAGCGAGTGGGGAGAGAGAGAAAAATGAGAAAGGAGAGAGAGAGTAGAGTGGGCAGGACAAATATAGTAGGGAGGACAGACAGGGGAATGTGTTGCATCTTGTCTGGGACTCTGGCAGTGGGGTGCTGATAGTCAGCTTGGATTCAAGCCCAGATTCCTCGGTACTCCGAATGGAAAAACATAGCACACCTGTTTAGTGTTCGTTTGTGTGTGTGTGTGGTGATAGGTTGGCATGACAAAAACAACCTCAACCACACTTGATATTAAGGATGAGGCGGGCGTGTCACACATTCCTTATTCTGCTATCCTGAACCCCTTTAGGCCAACAAACGCTTGCTATTGTAGCATATTATTATTTTCATGTTTTTTATGGACATATTTGCATGTAGTGACACACACAAAGACTGAGTAATTAGATAACATGAGTGTCTGTTAAACACTGTGGTCAACAGACCTAATACTCTCTGACACCATCTGTGGCTTTGGTTTAGGCGAAGTGACATCACCAGCTGACAGTAAATCCCATGCATAAATATTATCATGCACATGGAGATAACATTCACTGGGGGAGGGGAGCTGACTAAACAAATAACCAAGCATGCACATGCACGCACACAATAAAGCACACAATAAACACACTTTTCAGAGGTTAGCCAAGGGAACAGACTGAACTAGCAATAAACTGCATAATTGTGTCTGTGGTTGAGGACATGCAGGCAGGCGAGAGATTGAAACTAAACTTTCCCACTTAATGTTATATCAACACAGCCATAGCATTATATTGCTGTTGTGTTTATTTACAGCTCACAGAAACAGCATATACACATTATGAAACTGCCAGTTGTAATTTTGTGGGGTCCAAAATGCAACAGGAATCTGAGGAAGACCTAGAGAGGCAGGTTATTTTTCATTTCCAACATAGCTGCCTATAATAATATTTTTGCCGGACCGCGTAAGCGGAGCTGGCCTAGAACAGCGAATGTCTCTTACTGAGTGAGTGAGTGACCGACCGACTGACTACTTGTTAAATAGCGTAGTGGTTACAGACACGGTCTCCGGAACAACAGGTCCCACATTCGCCTCCTGTAACAGTCAAAACGCATTATGCCGGAGGTTCAGGACAGACAAAAACTTCGCTGGCCTACGTAGCTAGGTAATAGGAAGCCAAAAATAAAACGTCTTGCCTGGTTTCTTGTTTTGTATATTACACTACTCCCACTATTTCACCAAAAGGCTGTGCAATACAGCCATAATAGCACATCACAATACTGAAGTGTGAATTTCACTGACATAATATTGTACATCAGGGTTTTACATTTAAGATTTGACATTTATGTCATGCTTCCGGGTCATTTAAGCAGTTTAGACAAAGAGCCTTTATAGAAATCAAATGATCAGAAGTTGGACAACTCAGATGACTGGAAATGGGCTTAGTAGCGGTATGGCCTTTAGACCTATTGGTGACCAGTGAGAGCAAATAAAACACCACAATTCATCGATTTCAATTTTATTGTTGTCAATTGCTACAGTTGAACACTTGCACACACATTCAGAGATAGTGTCCTCACAATTGTAATTAAAGGATTAAATAGAGGAAAAAAAGATTTTTGGGAGAAACAAAGTAGAAATGGTGCAGTTTTTATTATGAGTGCACTTGGTGTAAGCCAAGCCTTGTAAGCAATTCTTGCACACTTAATATTATTCTTCTGCCATTGTTTTTGCCATGCTACTCCTCTTACACCATTTAACATTTCAACATTTCTATTTTTTACTGTTTAGAAAAAAAGGGAAGATTTACTAAGATTTAACATTGATACCCAGAAACCAAAAAAGTGACCAAAAAATAAGTTAAGGGACCAAATTTCTCTCAGCCACCATTTAGACACTTCATCAACCTAGAAACTACATTCCACCCTTCAACTACTTAGACCATTAAGCTTAATTAGACAAAAATGTACTTTAATATGATGCATACTTTTGTTGCCAGAATGTCAGAAAAAAATGAATGGCCGTGAATGGATGAAACCCGCTGTTCACCATTCAGCCATCTTTAGGCATCGGATGGGCTTGTTACCATTTGGCCATCTTTTGGCACCAGAATGGCAGAAAAAAATGTATGGCTGTGGAATGGATTAAACCCGCTCTTCACCCATTCAGCCATCTTTAATGTTATGTGGTTATTACCTTAAACTACATAGACTATTAACCTTAAGACTTTAAACCCTGATACTCATTATACTTTTTCAACTAAAGCAGCTCAAAGTTCCATTGAAGTCAATGGGGCCAAATGTTTCCTGGCCACCTTTCAGCCACTTTTTAAGGTAGAGACTATATTCCACCTTTAAAGGACTTAAGCCATTAAGCGTAATTAGACCCCTTGTTTACAATTTGATATAATGCATACTTTTGGCACCAGAATGGCAAAATGCGTTAAGTCTTTTTTTTCTTTTTTCATGACAGAGACTTGGTACATACCTTAAAACCCTGTTACAACCCGACTCTTAGATAGTGACAAGCAAGCAAGTCCACACGCTGAAATAAAAAGTGTAACAAAAAGGTTTATTAAATAATTAACAAGATATGAATCTACAAAGAAAAAACTACTTGTGAAGTGTGGAAGTAGGCATATGAGGGTTGTAATGGAAATGCATGAATGAATGTAAGATATGTAAGTTTTGAAGAGTGCACCTAATCAAAACAAAAAATTATCAACCCAAAGCACAAAACAAATTGGTGAGTGTGGAGAGAGAGAGAGAGCGAGAGGACTGGGCACCAGGAACTTTTATCTCCTGGCTGACTCCAAACCCAGGTGTAACTGGTGCCCTTAACAACCCTCTCTGCTCCACCTGTCCCCAATCTGCAAATAAAAGCACAAACACAGAGGAGACAGGGAGAGTGACATAACAACCCTCAGACTGTCAAACTTCTTAAGCCTTTAAAACAGACTGGCAGAGAGCACAGGTTGTTCATCTTTAACTTTAGAGACATGGTTAATACCTGAACACACTCAAACTGTTAACCTTTTTATCCATTCCAAACCTTGTTTTGGCATCCGCCCACATGCATTAGATTACCATTGTCAGCACAGTTCTTATGTTTTTACTTTTTTCACCATGTAAACTGTTTACGACAGCCTTTTAAACATTTTGCTTTTAGCAATAATACAAATGACCTTGAAAATATAACCTTTCTAGTTGTAATTTTTATAAGCTGGTTAGTGACAGTAGCCTACGGATAGTCAGGTTGACTCAACAGATACAAAAAGATTTATATAAAATATATAGATTTCATGTGGTTAACATTTTCCTCTCTTAAATCTACAGACATGTAGTCTCCCACAAATCACTGTTAATCTGCTAGCAAGGTGCAAGCACAAGAGGCAATCTGTCTGATGGAGCCACAGGGGAGTGAAATACTAAATTTAACTATGCCTTTGAAATAGTATTTTTCTTGCTCTCTTCAAACTCCACTTTGTGTTACTATTATAACGTGAAGGCCAGAGCAGAGATTCATGTTAGGCTACTTTCCTACTAATAAGAATTGATCAACCGTGGCTGCTTACGCGCGTTCGTGTTCATTCCTTATCTTGCCACCAAAGCATAATTATTTAACATAGATGCAGCAAACAGCCTAGCTAGCCTAATGGACATGTATATACACTGCTCAAAATTAAGGGAACAAGTAATAACAGTATAACACCAAGTCAATTAAACTTCAGGGATATCAATCTATCCAGTTATGAAGTGTAAGCGACCGTGAATCAATGTCACCTGTTTTGGTGCAAATGAAAATGACAACAGATGCACTGGAGAAGCAACAGCAATACAACCCACAAAAAGGGAATGGTTTTGCAGGTGGTGGCCACAGATAATTGCTCTCTCCTTATCCTTCCTGACTGATTCTTCTCTAGTTTCGCCTTTTGCTAGTGTCCTTGTCACAACTGGTAGCATGAGACTGTACCTGCAGTCCATTCAGGTTGCACAGGCAGTCCAGCTCCTCCAGGATGGCACATGCATACGTGCCATCGCAAAAAGGTTTGCTGTGTCTGCCAGTACAATCTCAAGAGCATGGAGAAGATACCAGGAGACATGTCATTACAAGAGGAGAGCTGGACACGGTCATAGAAGGGCATCAACCCAGCAGCAGGACCGGTATCTACTCCTTTGTGCTAGGAGGAACAGGAGGAGCACTGCCAGAGCCCTACATAATGACCTCCAGCGGGCTACTGGTACGTATGTTTCTGACCAAACTGTCAGAAAAATCTCCATGAGGGTTGGACCTGTGAGAGCAGGTTCACACTGACTTGAAAGAGTCTGGAGACACTGTGGTGAATGTTAAGCTGTCTGCAACAACATCCAGCATTACTGGTTTGGCGGTGGGTCAGTGATGGTCTGGGGAGGCATATCCTTAGTGGGTCACACAGATCTCTACATGCTAGCCAATGGTAGCCTGACCTCTAATAGGTACCGGGATGAAATCCTCAGACCCATTGTCAGATCTTATGCTGGTGCAGTGGTCACTGGGTTCCTCCTGTTGCAGGACAATGTCCAGCCTCATGTGGCCAGAGTGTGTAGGCAGTTGCTGGATGACGAAGGCATTGATGCCATTGACTGGCCCTCATATTCCCCAGACCTGAATCCAACTGAGAACCTCTGGGACGTTATGTATCAGTGCATCTGAATGCAGCCCTCAATCGGTTGGTGATTTTGTTTTCCATTGACTGTTGTTATGTCATTTTGTTCTCAACGAATTACACAATGTACAGTAAAGAGTTTGATCTTTAATATATTTTGTTGATCAAGACCCAATGTGTGATTTAAGTGTTCCATTAATTTTTTGAGCAGTGTATTTGGGATAATGTTGTGTTAATGGGACAAACAAACCAACTTTTTTATTCCATGTTTCCCAAAAATATATTCAACCATTTTATGTAAAAAACTAATTCGGGAAACTGGGCTTATGTCGCATGTCACTACTTTTCAGGAGAGCCGTTTGTAAGAAATAAAACATGTACTGGGACATTTTGTCTTTTTTGCAGAAAAGCCTTCTTGAAGATGTGAACTTTAATGTGACTTAATAACAAACTAGTATGTGAAGTGTAAATGCAAATAAAATGTAAAACTAAAACACTTATTTAACCTGCGGAAAATACCGGACTTTTCCTCCCATTGGCTGAGATAATGAAGGGGCTGGACATGCTGACATACTGAGTTCTGATTGGTCTATCATGTAAACAGCTTTTCTCATAACACGACTGCTTGGTCAATAAATCATTGTGATCCCGGGATTTTCAAAAATGGACAACTGCGATCCCATTGCTACAGCTGTGAATCACATCGCTTTCCTGAATTTTGCTGGTGTTATCAACAAAGTTGTGAGATACTACTTTCTGGCGTACAATGATGCCATGACATCATGAAGAGAAATCGGACGACGATGAGGAAATCCCAGACTATGATACTGTTCAAAACTTTCAGGCAAAATTGAGGCATTTCATTGCAGTGCCAATGGTTGAAAGAAAACGCTAGCTCCTCTTGTATAAAACAACTGTCTACGGATTACATTTACAAGAAAAGGACAATCATGGCAGTTATGATAGCGACAATGAAAGATGCATAGATTATAGGAGTACTGAATGCCTTGAGTGTGAACGGCAGCGAAAAGACGCGTTGTAAACAATATCAACAGACTAAACGCAAACAACAAAGGACTTTGTATGTAATCAGAGGATATATAATTGTTTCAGTCTGCCGCGAAACATTCCTACATGTATACGGGTAAGTGTAACGTTTGCTAAATAGCTACAGATAATTCCCTTTCAAAAAGTTGTCCAAGTCGTTTGTATTGCTAGTGATCTAGCTATAGCTACTGATCTTACTGTTAACGTTAGCTAGCTAGGTAACAACACTGACTTACCAGCTAGCTAACATTTCCTGGTTTCTAGCTTGAGTGTGATTATGCTTAGCTATTAAGTTTGCATAGTCTTCACAAAAGTGAACAAGTCACTTAGCATGATAATAAGCTATCTGATTGACCGGTCATTCATCCAGGTGTGTGTGATTATGCCAAATCTATAACCCTATAATGGCTCAGTGGCTGTCCACCTGCACTCAAACTATCTGCACTTACATTGCTGCTGCTGTTTTTAATTAATCCTGCTGCTAAGCTACTTTACCTTTCACTGTACTGTTTATACGTGATGTATCAAGTCCCTGTGAAGAAAACTTTAATTTTATTTGATATATTATGTGTTTATTAGAGACCAACCAGACCAGTTTAGCACAAGGCCAGAGTGTCCCCATTTGAATACTTAAATAGCTAGGTGGGGTTAAGGCCTAAGAGGGTGTGACCTACGCTGAATGGGCATAAACAAAGACCAGCTCTCTGGAAAGTGGGAATCTTTCAAGCTTCTTTTCTCAGAACTATGTATAGCATATTATCAACATTTAAACCAGCATATCTGTCCCATAATTTTATCAAACAGTACATGTTTTATATACCATTTCAAAGCTCTGAATCTGGACCTTTATAAAATGCAATAAAAAGCAAAACTCAAATTTTGCGATAAGCCCAGTTTCAACCATGGAGGTTGTATATTTCAATAATGATGGAATTGCCATGGACAATCCATCAAACAAGAGAGCTTTTCTGGATGACTTTACAGGGATTCCATGTTTTGGTCACAATCTTCATCTTGCTGTCCACAAAGCCACAGTCACTGATCCGGTCTCTGCAGCACTATCTGGCTTCATAAAACAGTTTTCTCCTTCACTAAAGTTGTCACAACAATTAACAAAATAGCAGTGTCCTCTCGCTACCAGACCATAAACTGCTCAATGATGAACCTGCTCAGTGGAATTCCTCATATGAATGGTGGAACGCTTCCTAGAACAGCAACAAGCTCTGTGTTAGGAGAAGACAGAAAGAACATGCTCGCTAAGCATCCCCGACCACAACAACTACTCTAATTACAGATAAATACGTTCATAACTGCCATTAGCAGCTAGGTTGCAATGGTGAACAGCACTTCTCATATGTTTACACTTCATGCAATTGAGTCATTTAAGGAGGAATAACACTGGAATATGTTGATATTGAACATGATGGCACTGCTGATGTGTATTACATTCAGATTACATACTGAATGCAATCTTGTTTTCCAAAACAGATACATATGCACAACATTCCTGCAATGACACAGTAGGCCAGTACCCTCAAATGGCATTGGAGAGAGGATATCCCAGTGGTGGTTTGTAAATCCAGACCCTTTCCATTCTCCTTCACACCCCTTGGCCGCAGTGCACTTAATCATAAACCCTACCAAAGACATAAGTATTCAGTAAACACGTAAAGGTTGAGACTGAGTATGCATCTCTCACATTTTTTGTCAGGTCATTCCACAATAGAAGAGCTCTATTGGATAAAGCCCTGCCTACAGATTGTTTAAAAATTCAAGGTACCATGAGAAGGCCTGTGTCTTGTAACCGTAGCGTATGTGTTGGTAGGTAGATAGGCAAGACCAATTCTGATGTATAGGAGCAAGTCCATGTAATGCTCTATCGGTCAAACAGTTCTACAGAGGATCTCCACAGTTTTACACTCTGCCCTGACCCACCTGGACAAAACCAACACCTATATGAGAATGTTATTCATAGACTTTTGTTCAGAATTCAACACGTTAATCCCCTCTAGGCTGGTCAACAAATTCCATGACCTGGGAAACAGCCTCTATCTCTGCAACTGGACTTTGGACTTCCTAATTAACAGACCCCAGTCTGTCAGGTTAGACAACATCACATCCACCACCCTGATACCGAACACTGGCGTTCCACAAGACTGCGTGCTGAGCCCCCTCCTGTATTCCCTCTTCACCCATGACTGCGTTCCTGTACACAGTTCCAACACCATCGTCAAGTTCGCAGACGACACCACGGTGGCAGGCTTGATCAGTGACAATGGCGAGTCTGCCTGCAGGGAAGAGGTCAAGTGTCTGGCGGAATGGTGCGCTGAAAACAACCTGGCCCTCAATGAAGAAGACCAAAAGAGCAAATTGTGGATTACAGGAATTCTAAAGGCTGCAGTCACGCCCCAGTTCTCATCGATGGCACTGAGGTGGAGCCTGTGTCCAGCTTCAAATTCCTGGGTGTCCACATTTCCGAGGATCTCTCCTCTCAACACCTCAACCCTGGTCAAAAAGGCGCAGCAGCACCTGTACTTTTTGAGGAGGCTGCAGAAGGCCCTCTTGCCTTCCCAGATCTTCGTGAACTACTACTGCTGCACAATCAAGAGTATTTTGATGAACTGTGCCACAGTGTGGTCTGGCGGATGCTCTGTGGCCGACCGGAAGGCCGGAAGGCCCTACAACGGGGCCTTCTGGTGAACACTGCCCAGCACATCATTGGTGCCCAGCTCCCAGCCATCGTGGACCTTCAACGCAAGTGGTGTCTGCGCATGTCACGTGGCATCATCAGAGACCCTTCATACCCATGCCACAAATTGTTTTTCCTCCTACCATCAGGCAGGTGGTACAGGTCTGTTCGTTCCTCAGGACCAGCTCATTCCCATCTATTGTAACCCTGCTGAACTCTTTGACCCATCCCATCACTAACCATACCCACCCGCCCACCGCTTAGTACTGCCTCTCTGGAACCATGTTGCACTACTTCCTTGTACAACTTGTCTACCTCGGGAACCTCACTGCTGCTATCCCTACATTTCAGTTGCACATGCCACACTGCACCTTCAATTTGCCTGCACTGCACATTTACAATTGCCATTGTACTTGGTTTTCTTTTTTTGGATGTTCCATGCACATGTTTACCTTGGAACCTTTTTGCTGCTATCCCCACATTTCAGTTGTACAGACTACCTTACACCTCCAACTTGCTTGATTGCACAGTTAGAATTGTCATTTGTACTTGCATTTGCCTCATCGCACAACTATTCATTTCCACTTGCACATACATATACTTAATACTTAATACGTACATTTGTAAATGTTCTGCCCTCCCCTATTTGCCTTCATTGCTCATTTAGAATTGTTATTTTGCACTGTATTTGGCATCATTGTACATCTATACATTCCACTTGTAACATATACTTTACTTAATACTTGTAAATTTTCTGCCCTCTTCTATTTGCACTTCAGGTTAGATGCTAACTGCATTTCATTGTACTGTACATGTACTGTTCAATGACAATAAAGTTGAATCTAATCTAATCTTTAGGTTAACAGCAAAACCTTAAAATCAGCACTAGTCTTAACACTCAGCCAATGTGGCGAGGCTAGTATTTAAGATTCTAGCAGCTGTATTAGCACTAATTAAAGTTTATTTTGTCTCTTATCAGAGTAGCCATGAGAAAAGAGCACAAAAACACAAAATTGAAATATATTTTATATGTTCATCAAAAGAGGGTCCAGAGTAACGTTGAGATCCCTTTCAGATTTTTGGGAGATGACTGCACAAACGTCGGGGCCATTGTGTTCACTATAAGATCTGACAATAGATCTGACAATCTCTTTCTTCAGAATAAATGCATTTAAAAGGAGTTTAAGTGTAAAACATTTCAGTTTTAGAAAGACAGGAAAGAGTGGAAAGAAGTCAACAAAAGGCCTTTGTTGGTTTAACCCTCCTTGCTGGCATGGAGAAAAGCTGGGATGTCGCCACACACAACTATTTTTGGGTCCACTGCCAAATCCAATGTATAAGGCCACCATGTTTGTCAAAAGATATGAGATATCTGTTGCTGCCTGAGGCTTGATGACAAGAGGACCAGAGTGTTCATTGAGGCAATGGACCACCTGGCAGACCTTCCGGTATAAATCACCAGTTCTCCCTTTGTTTATTTTGAATCACAGGTCGCAACATTCCAATGGACAACTTCTCTACCAGTGTCCCTTTGGCAGAGTACCTCTTGGAAAATAACGTGACAACTGAGGGGACTGTTCGCCAAAACAAGCATTACCACTAATTTTGAAGCCATTCAAGTTCAGAAAAGTGCACAGCTCTTGGCCATGGTTATTGAGTTCTGTGCCAAAGCAGTAAAAGGCTGTTGTCCTTCTGAGCACCTTGCATGACGACAAAGCGGTGCATGAGGACAGTGCAAAGAAGACAGAGGTTATCCAATACTATAACTGCACAAAAGGAGGATTGGACATTGTGGATCAGATGGTGCGTAATTACACATGTAAACATCAGGCAAGGAGATGGACATTTGTGCTGTGGTACAACCTGCTGGCTGTTGCCGCCCTCAATGCAAACACCATATTTATGGCACAGATCCCCAACTTCATGGATGGTGAACAGCACTCGACAGCTGTTCATCACAGAGCTGATCAAAGAGCTTGTGATCCCACACATGCAGAGACGCATGGAAGGCTGTTGCAACCTACCAAAGGTCATCACTGAAGCAATTAAAAGATGTGTGGTGATGAAAGAGAGCCGTACCACCACCACTCAGAGCAGCCAGGGCCAGGAGAGAAAGAGGTTCCAGCTCTGCCCAAGCGCAAAGGATAGGAAAGTCAGCTGCTGATGTTCTCAGTACAACACACCGGTTTGCAAAGAGCACAGTCACACAACTGTGGTTTATAACAAATGCTTGGACAAAGACAGCATAAGTAAGCATGATACACACACACTGTTTATTTTATGACTAGTAATTTATATTGATGATGCACTTTGGATTTTTAAATAAATGTTTAGAAATATTATTAACACATTTAAGGTGTTTTTATTTAGTTATTCACACTCAAATGTTGAATATGAAACTTTGATTGTAAGATTGATTGTAATACAAATTTGCTAATACTTTTATAATTAGGGTTTCAGCAGTTCACTGGTGAAACCCTATTGTGTTTGCTCCGGTTCATTATTATTATTATTATTAGTGTTTCAGCAGTTCACTGGAGTTCAGATTCCTCCACGAGGGGCGCCACAGGCCATGCCTTAATGCATTTTTTTCCACAGTTATGCCAATTCCACCCCGAAAGATAACCCTTTATACTTAATCTAACAACCACTATAAAAATTACCTAAGAATCAACCCGTAGTCCGATTGACCTGACTGTCGGTGTACAGGTCTCTCATATGTGCCTCCCTATAGGGTTGTAAGGAACAAGATAAATTGCAAGATAGCGGAACAATGACCTCAGTAAAAAGGTGGTTAATGTAAGTCCATTGGACACTAGATGGTAGGTGATACAATGAAGTAACCAACTTCTATACTGTCTGTATCTCTTTGTCACTCACTCACTCACTCACTCACTTACTCACTCACTCACACACACACACACACACACTCTCACACACACACACACACACACACACACACACACTTGGTGAAACATTTCACACACACATTCTTATTGAAACATATTTAAAAAACATATACTTGCAATGTCCTACCACTGCGTTATCCATTGCCAGTGTTTTTGTCTATGGCCTTAGAGAGTTACAGTTGAGCCAGACCATACACATACAGACACGAATGTCCCCTGCCAGACTATTTACCTGTGCTTACCCTATTGACCAACTTATATATGGTATCTGTCTATCTCAACATATATTACACCAGCAGCACTTTCCTAGCCAACCACTCCGTTGGCTCCAGTGCAAGACTACACCTGAATTTGGCCTATGCAAATTTACTAACAAAAAACTAGAAGTTGTGAGGTGGAACATGTTTTTTGACAATTACTTTCTAAGGTATCAAGAATCATAGCGTAGGAATTTCACGGTGGCCACGGCCGTCGTTGCCCTTAGCTCTGGCGTGATGCCCCGAAAATCATTGTATGCCTTACGGCCACTATGGCCTTTGTGCCACTGCCACTTTGAAAAACTCGGCAGTTTGTTCGAAAGTTTGTTTGTAGTTCGCCATTGAGAAGAACCACAAGAACGGACTACATGCAGGTAAGCAAGCTAATTATCGATAGATAGCTGAATTATTTAATGCTTACCTGAATCAAACCTCTCTGTTTTGGAAGGTGCGTTCATGAGCAACTGGGAGGTGGGAAAGATCCGACCTCCGAGTGGGAGAATACACTTGAACACTTTTTGAAAACTCATTACTCGACATGGCAGCGTTTCTGGTGAAAGATTAGAAAACAAGAATTACTTGCTCCGCGCACAAAAAAGTCAGTATATTTTTTTATTTAGGTCGTACTCATTAGTGCATGTGATTATGATGTTAAAAGGATACTTCGCGGTTTACTTTTGGGTAACTGAGGTAATGTTATGCCTCTGGCTAGCTAGCCTTAACGTTACTTAACTGTCAATACCGTAGCCTGTTTGTTGTCGTCATGTGAACGCACCCAACAAAAACATCTGAAATGAAACAGATTCCAGAATCTATAAAAATGTTGAGGGGAGTAGATGTAATTTCAAGGATTAAAACATCACAATTTAACTTTTTATGTGGAAAAAACATCAGTTATAATAAGTTATTATTCAAAAAAGGATATTAAAAAAGTGAATAATGTATGTTTTTATGCCATGCATGTTTTTTTCTTATCAACAAGTCGTTTATTGGTAAGCTCCAAATCCACTCAATGGGCTTATCAATGGCCTTTGTGCCCTGGCATGTGGCCTTTGGCCCTAAACATTTTTGTGAAACCGAAGGCCAAATGGCCTTGCCCCTAAAATGATGAAATTCCAAGCCTGGTGTCAATTCATTTTGGAAAATATAGGGTACAACCAGCAGCACTTAGCCACCCACAGTTGGACCCAGTGCAAGACTCTACAACTGAATTTGCTTTATACAAATTGCCTTATAATAAAAAACTTGACATTGTGAGGTGGAACATGGCTTTCGAGAATTGCTCACAAGGGTATAAAGAAACCATACAAAATGTCAATTCATGGGGGGAAATAGAGGTTACAGATAGCAACACTTTCTTATCCACCTACTCCATTGGCTCCAGTGCAAGTCTCTACACCTGAATTTGAACTATGCAAATTGGCTTATAACAAAATAACTAGACGCTGTGAGGTAGAACATGGCTTTCGAGAATTACTCACTAGGGTATAAAGAATCTATATAGAGTGCCAATTCATGGGAGAAATTAGAGGGTATAGCTAGCGGCAGTTTTTTAGCTCCCCGATCCATTGGCTCCAGTTCAATACACTGTAAGTCAAACACGGCTATGCAAATTGCCTTATAACAGAAAAACTAGACATAGTGAGGTGGAACATGGCATTTGAAAATAATTCACTAGGGTATAAATAATCCATATAAATACTTAGTGTCACAGTGTCTGACTATGTCTGACCTTTCCAGCTTGTAACTGGCGACTTATTTCACAATCCTTGCCATATAGGAGAGCCCTGTCCCATTGTTGCTTGCAACTATATTTAGGCGTCCAAGCAGCGAAGCTGCGGAACCTTATTGTAATTGCTAGTTTTTTTTATTATTAGGGGTCCAAGCAGCGAAGCTGCGGAACCCTATTGTAATTGTTAATTTATTTTATTATTATTAGGGGTCCAAGCAGCGAAGCTCCCACGTCCATAGGCCCATGCCTCTGGCGCCACCATCGGGTTTTCCAATGCTCATAAGGCTCTGATTGCCCTAGAGACATACATCTGGTATCATATGATGCATGGGCAAGTGCTGAACAACCTTGCCAGAGGCCGTTCTCATTTCCGCCATATTGGATTTTCCGCCATTTTGAATTTTCAGAGAATGCTTATACATTTTTCACAGGCCACAAATTTTGTGCAATCTTCCTGAAAAATGGCACAGATGATCTTCAGACCAATCCTAACAAAACTTATCAGATGGATTTTTGATCTGCAAAACCGTTTGTCAGTTATAGCCAATCGAATATGGCAATGAGGCCGCCAAACAGGAAGTGAATGCGTATATCAGCAACCGTTTGCGTCATAGTCACCAAACTTGGTACACATGGTTGGAAGGAGGAGCAGAGGAGGCCTGCAATGGTCAGCACTAATAGGCCATGTGGGGGCGCTATATGATAAAGTCACTTCAAAGGCTCATTACTCCTGAATGCAAAAGGATATTTCAACCAAACTTGGTCTGTAACATGAGTGCATCAAGTTGCTGTACTGCAATAAATAGGAAGATGGTAGTGCAAACCATGTGACCGCCACAGGCCAATGAAATTCAAGCTATGAATCAAAGACTTTAGAAATGCTTGATCGCCATCAAACTTGATCAGTATTAGTTCCTATAGGCCCCCAACAACCAGTAAAAAGATCTAACCCTGAACCTCACCCTATCCCTGATCCTCACCAGAACCCAGATCCTGACCCTAATCATAACCTCACACAGTAACATACAGATTTTTGGGGACCACCGCCTGCCCACCCCCTCCACCCTGTTCTCAAAAGCAATACATTTTCTTTTACATTGACTCCATGGTTTGGTTCCTTTTGCCCCCCCCCCCCCACACACACACATACATAATACATAGAGATTCTATATTATAGGGACCAGAGGAGATATGCAATTGCAGTAGGCCAGTGCTATTAAGGGTTCATAACCAACCCAAACATAGATACTCTTAAACCTAACCTAGCCAGTGCCACTGCTCTAGCCCTCAAGACCCTAGGAGACTACTTCTCTATCATGCACTTGGTACTAAGGAACTTCTCTCTTTAAATTAGGAAAGGAATACATTAAATTAGAATTATTCTGCCTATTGCTGTTTTTAACTTGTGTCCCCTTCCTTTTTAATCATAGGTTGTTAGGGGTCCAAGCAGCGAAGCTGCAGAACCCTACTGTAATTGTTAGATTTTTCTACTGACGTTTTTCCAAGTTCACCTACTTCTGCTGGCTAACCATTTTTGTAACTTTGCATGCTGTCAGAGGGCTATCCCAAACTAACACACAGCAATTTTGGTGTCCATAGGCCCATGCCTCTGGCGCCACCATCAGGTCAAAGTCGCAATTTTCCAATGCTCGTAACTCGGGCTCTGATTGCCCTAGAGACATAAATCTGGTATCATATGATGCATGGGCAAGTGCTGAACAACTTTGCCAGAGGCTGCCATTTTATTAGGGGTCCAAGCAGCAAAGCTGCGGAACCCTACTGTAATTGTTAGATTTTTCTTCTGCCGTTTTTCCAAGTTCACCTACTGGCTAACTTTTTTTGTAACTTTGCACGCTGTTAGAGGGCTATGCCAAACTAACGCACAACAATTTTGGTGTCCATAGGCCCAAGCCTCTGGCGCCACCATCAGGTCAAAGTTGCAATTTTAGGATCCAGTAACTTATAAAAACATCACCAACATGCATTTCACTGCTTAGTAAAAGCTTTATTGACACACATGAAACGCAAATACTCCAAAATGGCCAAAACAGTTAATCTGACAATCACAGGAAAAGAACATGATAACTCGCTAAACTGCAGAAAAACAAACTGATTTAGAAAGCAATATTTGTTTTAGTGAGAAAAAATGTAATGCTGTAAAATTATAATGAAAGCATTTTCCTCTAAGTGGGCTCAACTGATCAAGGCAATGGGTTGTTTTGGGGGCAAACAACGCACGTTAATTTCACTGACACTTGCAGAGCAATTACTCATAGTCAACACAGATAATCTCTACCTTCCATGTGCAGCTCCCACACACTAGCCTACCTTGTGACCTTTGTCAAAACTATCCTTTGTTTTGGTGATCCCCATTGTCAAGAGCGGGAAAAAGGTGCAAACACGGAAATTATACACTGTCTATAGCATTATGCAAATGGTCAATATGACCGTTATGGCCATTCGAGCTAGAAAAACTCAGAAATATTTTGTTTTGCAATTTTAATAAAAAAACTATGTTAGAATAAAATATACACACATTTATGAAAAGTCAGGGTCCTATAGTTATATGGGTTTTATTTCAACAAAGTTATTACATTACAAAATAACGGTCAGAATGACAGCCTTGGAGGTTCTAGTTTACAAAAAACAGTTATTCCATTATGACATGGTGTTGCTGCAAGAAAGCAAAGACCCATTATCTTTAGCACTGTGTGCTTTACCTCGTCTGGGATAAAAAGTATCAAAATAATCAGACATACAGAATTTGTTCCTTTGTTTATATCAAGCCAGACAAGACAGACTCAAAAGGAAGCCCTGGCCCACTGGTTTTAACTCTAGAGTGCCTAATACTGCTATTTCACCTCACTTTGAAGTTACCCCTACCTTGCAACAGTCAATTTCTCAAGTACGCTCAAACATTTGTTTATCTATTGGCCTAAATGCTTTTAGGAACATGCATGAATTGCGTTCTCCGGTAGGAGAAACCCTATTGTTGTTGTTAGAATTATTTTTTTCCTTGAAACCACTGAATAACTAAAAAAGTCTGTGGTAAAAAATGATATAAATTGGACCACAGAACATATAGACAATGTATACGTACCACAAAGAGATGTGACCCGATTGCTCCATAGGGGGCGCCACAGGCCAAGCCCAAATTACGTTTTTTCACAATGATTGCCATTTCCACCCTGATTGACCTATAATGCTGTTTCTTTGTGTACATGCCTCATTTCCCATGATGAAAAAAAGCCTCAAGAACCCATAAAGTCCACCATCTTGGATTTTTCTGTATGGTGAAAATTTGGCAAAATATATACAAAAGAACATAAAATTCACAATAAGTCCGTTTGACCTGCCCTTTGGCTTACAACTGTCTCATACATGCCGCCCTATAGGGTGATAAGGAATATGAGATACATTGCAAGATGGTGGACGACATGGCTGACCAAAACAAATGCATCCAAAAAATGTATGTGTGCATTACATTATGCCACAATGAAAATTTTGACAATGTATACCTAACATACAGACACCAGACCCGATTATATAGACCATGTATACCAAACACACAGACACCGGACCCGATTCCTCCACTGGAGGAAATGTATTAGGGCCAAGCCCTAATACATTTTTTTCACAATGACACTATGTCCACCGCGATTGACCTAGAATGCTGACTCTGTCTGCATGCCTCATTCCCTAGAAGTTGCAAGACTGTATCAAGCACCAATCATGTCTGCAATCTTGGATATTTTGTACAGTGAAAATTTTATGAAACATATAAATAAAACATCTACAAAAAATGAACAATAACTCTAATTGACCTGGCTATCGTCAACCATGTGTCTTATACAAGTCTCCTATTTACTGCTAAGAAATAAAATACAAAATGGTGGACAAAATGGCTGACCAGTGTAAAACAAATGCACCCATAAACTTCATGTGTGCATTACATTATGGTCCAATGAATATATAGACCATGTATACCTACCACACAGACACCGGCCCAGATTTCTCCACAGGGGGCGCCACAGGCCACACTCAAATTTATAATTTTTCCCAATGACACTATTTCCACCCCGATTGACCCAGAATGCTGATTCTTTGTCTATATGTCTCATTCCCCAAGACTTGAAACACTGTATCAAGAACCAATCATGTCCGCCATCTTGGATATTTTGTGCAGTGATCTTTTTACGAACCTATAAAATTGTATTTAAAACATGTCTCCCTATAAGTTGGTAAAGGCTAAGAGATATATTGCAACATGGTGGACAAAATGGCTGTAAAACAAATGCATCCATAAAATTCATGTGTGCGTTACATTGTCGCACAATGAATATATAGATGATGTATACCTACCTCACAGACACCGGACCCAATTCCTCCACAGTGAGCACCACAGGCCACGCCCCAATTAATTGTTTTAACACTGACACTGTTTCCACCCCGATTGACCTAGAATGCTGACTCTTTGTCTACATGCCTAATTCCCCAGGAGGTGCAACTCTGCATCAAGAACCAAACATGTCCGCCATCTTGGATATTTTGTATAGTGAAAATTTCATGAAATATATAAAATCTACATAAAATCAACAATAAATGTGTTTGACCAGACCAGCGGCATATATGTGTCTAATAGATGTCTCCCCATAGGGTGTTTAAAACTAAGTAAAATAATACATGATGGAGGACAATATGGCTGACCACAGTATAAAATATATGAAAGTGCTTACCATGTGATTTTTTCTGCAGGTGTATGCTTACAATATTTATATGACTGCTTCCCAATGCTCACCATGTCACAGGAGAACCCCGTCACATGGTTGCTTGGAACTATATTTTTATTTATTTTTTTTATTTTATTTTTTTTCCTTGAAACCACTGAATAACTCAACAAGTCCTTGGTGAAAAGTTATATAAATTGAACCACTGAAAATATAGACCACGTATACCTACCACAAAGAGACACGACCCGATTGCTCCATAGGGGGCGCCACAGGCCAAGCCCAAATTATTTTTTTTCACAATGATGCCATTTCCACCCCGATTGACCTAGACTGCTGATTCTTTGTGTACATGCCTTATTTCTCATGATGAACAAAAAAGCCTCAAGAACCCATACAATCCGCCATCTTGGATTTTTCTGTATGTTGAAAATTTGGCAAAACAGATAAAAATTAACTTAATATCAACAATAAATCCGATTGACCTGCCCTTCGGCATACAAGTGTCTCATATGTGCCGCCCTATAGGGTGATTAAGAATAAGAGATATTGCAAGATGGTGGACAAAATGGCTGACCAGTGTAAGACATCCATACACTTCATGTGTGCATTATATTATGGCAAAATTATATAAATTAGACCACTGAAAATATAGACCACGTAGACCTACAAAGAGAACTGACCTGATTCCTCCACAGGGGGCGCCACAGGCCACATCCACATTCTGTTTATTCACATTGATGCCATTTCCACCCCGATTGACCTAGAATGCTGATTCTATGTGTACATGGCTCATTTCTCACGATGAACAATAAAGCCTCAAGAACCCATATAGTCCACCATCTTGGGTTTTTCTGTACAGTGGAAATTTGGCAAAACCTTTAAAAATTTACTTAAAATCAATAATAAGTCCGATTGACCTGCCCTTGGGCTTACAAGTGTCTCATACATGCCTCTCTATAGGGTCATAAGGAATAAGAGATACATTACAAGATGGCAGACAAAATGGTCAATTAGTATTAAAAAAAGTATGCCCAATGTTCATGTGAGCATACCATTAAGGAACAATTACCTATACACTTCATAGTAATTGTGCATGCATGATACTACACCAATGTGTCACTGTGTGCATTAGTGTGACCATATCTCAAAAGACGGCAAAACAGCAGCCGACAGAATTCTGATCATTTTCGACACAATCTAATGCTAATGCTAATATATACATAAAAATTATTCTCATGAACCATGCATCGGATTTACTCGCCAGTAAATTTCAGGACTCTACGCTATACTTCTGAACAGAACTCATAATAACTAGATGATATGTCAAATATCGACTGATTTATGACTTCACAAAGTTTACTTTACGCTAATGCTAATGACCATTATTAAAATGAACATAAAATCAACCATTACTCCGATTGACCTGAGTGTCGGTGCATAGGTGTCTCATAAGTGCCTCCCTATAGGGTGATAAGAAATATGAGATATACAGTGAGGGAAAAAATTATTTGATCCCCTGCTGATTTAGTACGTTTGTCCACTGACAAAGAAATGATCAGTCTATAATTTTAATAGTAGGTTTATTTGAACAGTGAGAGACAGAACAACAACAAAAAAAATCCAGAAAAACACATGTCAAAAATGTACATGGCCCCATTCATCGTCCCTTTGATGCGGTGAAATTGTCCTGTCCCCTTAGCAGAAAAACACCCACAAAGCATAATGATTCCATCTCCATGTTTGACGGTGGGGATGGTGTTCTTGGGGTCATAGGCAGCATTCCTTCTCCTCCAAACACGGCGAGTTGAGTTGATGCCAAAGAGCTCGATTTTGGTCTCATCTGACCACAACACTTT
>JACXGI010004885.1:23176-37146 GCA_016801175.1 Esox masquinongy
CCTCTGAATCATTCAGATGTTCATTGGCAAACTTCAGACGGGCCTGTACATGTGCTTTCTTGAGCAGGGGGACCTTGCGGGCGCTGCAGGATTTCAGTCCTTCACGGCGTAGTGTGTTACCAATTGTTTTCTTGGTGACTATGGTCCCAGCTGCCTTGAGATCATTGACAAGATCCTCCCGTGTAGTTCTGGGCTGATTGCTCACCATTCTCATGATCATTGCAACTCCACGAGGTGAGATCTTGCATGGAGCCCCAGACCCAGGGAGATTGACAGTTATTTTGTGTTTCTTCCATTTGCTGCTTGGCAATGGTTTTGTAGCCCATTCCAGCCTTGTGTAGGTCTACAAACTTGTCTTTGGACAGCTCTTTGGTTTGACCATGGTGGAGAGTTTGGAATCTGATTGACTGATTGCTTCTGTGGACAGGTGTCTTTTATACAGGTAACAAGCTGAGATTAGGAGCACTCCCTTTAAGAGTATGCTCCTAATCTCAGCTCGTTTCCTGTATAAAAGACACCTGGGTGCCAGAAATCTTTCTGATTGAGAGGGGATCAAATACTTATTTCACACATCAAAATGCAAATCAATTTATAACATTTTTGACATGCGTTTTTCTGGATTTTTTTTGTTGTTATTCTGTCTCACTGTTCAAATAAACCTACCATTAAAATTATAGACTGATCATTTCTTTGTCACTGGGCAAACGTACAAAATCAGCAGGGGATCAAATAATTTTTTCCCTCACTGTATTGCAAGATGTTGGAACAATGAAGTCAGTAAAAAGGTGCTTAATGTAAGTACACTGGACAATAGAAGGTAGGTGGTACAATGAAGTAACCAACTTCTATGCTGTCTAAAATATAGACCAGGTATACCTACCACAAAGAGACCCGACCCGATTCGTCCACAGAGGGCGCCAAAGGCCATGCCCTAATAATATTTTCCACAATGATGCCAATTCCACCCAGATTTTTGTTTTCATGCATTATTTCCCAGTAGTTACAAAATTGCCTTAGGAACCTATCATGTCCTCCATCTTGTTTTTTTTCTTTGCAGTGGAAATTTTATGAAACCTATAAAAAAAAATTCTACTCAACAGTAACTGCCTGACCTGGCCAGCGGCATATGTGTCTTACACATGTCTCCCTTATAAAAGAGACTTTTACATGTTATTTTCTGTATTTCAGAAAGATTTGCTGTTTACAAAAATAAACTGTTATAAATAAGGACTATTTAATTTTCATTATCAATATCCCAGCATCCCAGTCTGTTCAATTTGTTCATGTTTATGATTGTTGTAATTGATAAGAAGGATACAGAGCTTTGTTTTTTGTGCCATCTTGTAGTTTATGCACAGTGGTACACTCTTTAATGTTTTTTGGGGATTATGGTCATTTTTGGGTGCCAACCATAGAAAGGAAGACTATTCTGTTTGGTGTGCTTTGCTGCTTCACATCAACTCAAGCCTTGCGAAGCTCTGATATTTACGTCTTTCTGCTAACCATGTGCTTGGTGGATTTTGGGGTGGTGTGTGTTTCCTGAAACGGAATTAAATAAATAAGGGATATCTTGTTTTCATTGTTGATATCCCTGCATGCTCTGCAGCTGTTCAATTTGTTCAGGTTTATGTTTGTTGTAATTGATAAGGTTACAGAGCTTTGTTTTTTTTGTGCTATCTTGTAGGTTATGGATACTGGTATGCTCTTGAATGTTTTTTGGGGATTATGGTTATTTTTGTGTGCTGACCATAGAAAGAAAGACCATTGTGTTTGGTGCGCTTTGCTGCTTCATGTCTTCGCAGGCACTGTGGAGCTCTAGCTCTTACGGTGGATGCCCACTGGTCCGGCATGCCTGCTGCCTCACACGGATGCAATTCATTTTCTATGAATAGAATCTAGGTGTTGTTGATGGTTGCGCAAAGCATCTCGGGAAGGTAGTGTGGGCGTTTGAGCTGTTCTGGCGCGTTAAGAAGTTGGGCCATGGTCAGTATTATGTAAATGAATCTTCCTTGTTGCTCTATTGTTGTATTGCAATGGCACGTGAAAGATTTTTGCTCCATGTGAAACGTTCTGCTACCAGCTGGAAGAAATGCAAATTATAGCGGGGGATAAGCGCAGTAAGGATTGGAGGATGGTGGAAATTGTTGGTGGCTCAGGTCAGTTTTATAAGCTAGCTCAGTGTTGTTAAATGTGCTGTGTTTATTTAGCATTGAGTTGTTTGTTTTATATGGCAGCACCACAGACATACTTTGCCTGCTAGCATAGTGCACATTATAACTTGTGTTTTTATTTTGCCCATGAGTGAGAAACATATTAAAAAACATATACTTACAGTGTACTACTGCTGCGTTTTCCATTTCCAGTGTTTTTGGCTATGGCCTTAGAGAGGTATCCCTCCATGGCCGTGTCTGTGTCTATGCCTTTCGAAAGTGGACTGTATATCAACAATAAATCGGATTCACCTGGCCGGCAGCATACATATGTCTTATACGTCTTCCTTATAGGATGTTAAAAGTTTAGAGACTTTTACATGTAATTTTCTGTATTTCAGAACAATATTACATTTCTGATATCAGGAAGCACAAGAATTACTTGTTTTCCACAGACTTTGATTCGCTGTTTACAAAAATAAACTGTATAAATAAGGAATATTTAATTTTCATTATCCGTATCCCTGCATGTTTTGCAGCTGTTCAATTTGTTCATGTTTATGGTTGTTGTAATTGATAAGAAGGTTACAGAGCTTTGTTTTTTGTGCCATCTTGTAACTTATGTACAGTGGTACTTGAATGTTTTTTGGGGATTATGCTTGTTTTTGAGAGCCAACCATAGAAAGGAAGACCATTGTGTTTGGTGTGCTTTGCAGCTTCATGTCTTTTTCAGATTTTGGGTGTTCTGGCTCTTGTGTGTTTCTGCTAATCATGTGCTTGGTAGATTTTGGCGTTGAGTGAGTCATCTGAAAACGGATAACAGTAGTGGGTGTATAGACCACCAATGCCTGCCATGTAGAATCCTTCTCCAGGGGCGCTTCAGGACACTGTTCATTTTGCTAATATAATAATGATGGTGTTTCCATCCCGCTTCCCACAGACTCTTGGCCATGCTTCTGAATGAAACTATTTTCTATGTCAAAACTTCACACAGTTGGCCTTTATGCTTACTCTAATGACCACTATACAAACTACCTAAAAATCAACCGGTAGTGCGACTGACCTGACTGTTGATGTACAGGTGTCTTATATGTGCCTCCCTATAGGGTTGTAAGGAATAAGAGATACATTGCAAGATGGCGAGACAATGACCTCATTAAAAAGGTGGTTAATGTACATCCATTGGACAATAGAAGGTAGATGATACACTACCACTGTGTTTGCCATTACCAATGTTTTTTGTCAATGGCCTTAGAGAGTTACTGTTGAGTCAGAAGTCTGAATGACCATATACATACAGAAATGAATGTCTTCCACCCACAATTGTCTCAGGGGACTATGTAGACTATTTTACGTAAATATTTGACAGCCAAATTCGTAAGACATATTACGTTAGGTGAAGTAACGTTAGAGTAATAATCCAGAAAAAAATTTATAATGTCCACATTTTGAACCTGGGTCCTTCTGCTCTGCAGAAATGTGAGCTACCCTCTGCTCCACATAGGAACTTTCTAATATAGGCAGTGAGTAGTGGGCTTACAAGGTCAGTATGTTACAAGGGATTTTATTTCTAATCCTAATCCAAACCTTAACTCTAACCTTAACCCCAGTGCTGTGATAACAAACGTTAACTCTAACCTTAACCCCAGTCAGGCCCAGCGCCAACACGATGTGACTGAGAGGGCAGAAAATAATGGCGAGGGGGCAAATCTTTTTTTTGGTTATTTTTCTATAGAGTATTTAAAATTTAAACTGGGGGGGGGCAAAAAATTCAACTGTGGCACTGGGCCTGACCCCAGTGCTGTGATACGTAACGTTAACCTAACTGTAATGTTAAAATGCATTCATAACATATTGTAGCGTCCTTGGTAAGGCCATTACTTTTCCCACTAAGTTTGTAATCTCTGGGTGGAGCAGTGGGTAGGGTGCCTACCTGTTAAACTAGTGATGGCCATTCGAGGCTTCATTACCGTTCTTCTAGCAGCAGGATATTATGCTAGCAGTGCTAACTCAGACTTTGTTTTTCTGAATAAAAGCCATCATTGATATATATAAGGTAATATAGTTAACAATCTAGTCTGTACATTTTATGTTTAATGTCCGTTCCAACGTTATTCTTGTATGTTCTTTTTCAAAGACAAGATTGTTAACTATATTGCCTTGTTAACTATATTGCCTTATACATTTCAATGATGGCTTTTATTGTGATAAAGAAAATCTGAGTGCTGCCAGCATAATATCCTGCTGCTAAAATAACGCTAATGAAGCCTAGAATGACCATCACTATGCAATGTAATTGATAAGAAGGTGAGAGAGCTTTGTTTTTTGTGCCATCTTGTACAGTGTTACACTTTTGAATGTTTTTTTGGGGATTGTGGTCGTGTTTGTGTGCCAACCATAGACATGAAGACCATTCTGTTTGGTGTGCTTCGACTGAACTATGACTTTGCAAAGTTAGCCTGTTATGCTAACTCTGATGACCACTGTTAAAATTTCCTTAAAATCACCCAGTAGTCAGATTAACCTAATTGTTGGTGTACATGTGTCTCATATATGCCTCCCTATAGGGTTGTAAGGGATAGGTTGCAAGATGGCGGAACAATGACCACAGCAAAAAGGTGGTTAATGTAAGTCTGTTTGACAGTTGAAGATGAAGGTGATAAAATTAAACTAACTTCTATGCTGTCTGCATCTCTTTTTCACACACACTTTCTTATTGAAACATATTAAAAAAACATATAGTTGCAGTGTCCTACCACTGTGTTTTCCATTGCCAGTATTTTTGTTGATGTCTTTAGAAAGTTACTGTTGAGTCAAAAGTCCATACACATACAGACACGAATGTCCCCTGCCAAACTATTTTCCTGTGTTTACCCTATTGACCAACTTCTATGCTGTCTATCTCAACGTACATTACACCAGCAGCACTTTCTTAGCCAACCACTCCATTGCCTCCAGTGCACGACTCTACACCTGAATTTGGCCTATGCAAATTGCCTTAACACAAAAAAACTACACTTTTGTGACATGGAGCATGGCTTTTGAGAATTACTCACTAGGGTATAAATAATCCATATATAATGTCAATTCAGGGGGGAAATTAGAGGCTAAAGCTAGCAGCACATTCTTAGTCCCCCACTCCATTGCCTCCAGTGCAAGACTCCATACCTGAATTTGGCCTATACAAATTGCCTTAACACAAAAAAACTACACTTTGTGAAGTAGAACATGGCATTCGAGAATGACTCACTAGTGTATACAGAATCCATATAAAGTGTTAATTCATGGGGGGAAATAGAAGCTATAGCCAGTAGCACTTTCTTAACCACCTACTACATTGGCTCCAGTTCAATACACTGTAAGCCAAATACGGCTATGCAAATTTCCTTATAAAAAAAGAACTAGACGTTGTGTGGTGGCACATGGCTTTTGAGAATTACTCACTAGGGTATGAAGAATCCATATGAAGTGCCGATTCATGGGGGAAAATAGAGGGTATAGCCAGCAACACTTTTTTAGCTCCCCGATCCATTTGCTCCACTTCTATACTGTAACTCAAACATGGCTATGCAAATTGCCCTATAACAGAAAAACTAAACGTAGTGAGGTGGAACATGGCATTCGAAAATAATTCACTAGGGTATAAAGAATCATAGTGTCACAATATAAATACATAGTGTCACAATGTCTGACCATGTTTGACCTTTCCAGATTGTATAACTGGTGACCTATTTCACTATCCTTGCCGTATAGGAGAACCCCGTTCCATTGTTGCTTGGAACTATATTTGTTATTATTATTATTATGCCATTTTCTGTGAAAAATGCAAATTCCCGTGAGATAAAAGGTTGCAATAGGACCGCAATTTACATGCTAGTACAAGCCCAATGGCCACAACTTCTGATGCAATGCCTTGCAAATTGTGACACTGTGGCATGCCTCCAAAGTTGCCAACTTTCGAAGCTCACCATACCCACCCCATGTAACCTAGAGTATTGAAAGTTGGTACATAGGTCAACCTCCTCACAATGAACAATTTTGCCAATGGGACTTATAAAATCTGCCATATTGGATTTTTCGCTATTTTGGATTTTATGAAAATCACTTAAAACGCTACTCCTATCGTACTAAATGACCGATCTTCATGTAGTTGAATATTTGGCATCTATGGACCAAGCCCTTTCAACGCAAGTCAAGCCAGACAATTTCGTTGAGAAACATGGCCGCCATTGACCAATAAACATTAGCATGGGTGTGGTTTGGTACACAAATGCATATGAATAAGACACGGATATTCATATCGCAAAATATGCATTGGTACACGTTCAAAACAATCTCAAGAATCAAGATATGCAGGCACTTTCAGCACAACCATACAGTGGCGCTATAAAAAACAAATGTTTATAATGGTTGATATCTCTTGATCCGTTTGACTTAGAGTGATGATATATTGCACGCATGCTGAGGGACATGAATCCAGCTAAGCCGTAAACTATTATTCACTTTGGCCTAATGGTGACACTGATGGACTGAAAAAAACATTCAAGGAAGCTTTATGGCGGAAAGCGGCCATACTGTTTGAGTTTTTTATAGTTGTAAATAAGGTTGTACACTTGACAAAAAAGATTTGCAAAAAAATCTATGTCGCTGTTTTACCTTTATATGTAATACCCACCAATGGCGAGTGAGAGGAGTAAGTGAGCTCAATAGGCTACACAGTAATACGATAATAATGACAATCGGCTACACAGCCATACGATATTTAATGGCATTTAACATTAAGATGTATTAGCAATTATATATACTGAATGGGTGTGATGCACCTGTTGTGATGGTGGTATTTCTTAATGTTGCTTTTAGGGAGGGGATTAGGGCACAATTTTAGCAAGAATAGCGACATTCTGAAACGTCTTTTAGCAAAGTATTATATTTAAATGAATAACTCTGCAGGGCTGCTTGTTCTTAACGCCAAAGATTTTGGCATGAGAAATTGGCAAATCAGCTACTACTACTACCGTTGGCCACTTAAGGCTAGTTATACAAAATCAACCTCTCCATATTGTTTTGCATAGACTTTCCTCTCAACCGTGGGAAAAATGTAAAGAGGGGCGCGGGACAGGGGTGGCGCAATGCACTTTTCACTGAAAAACTCATACGTAGACTAATATTGAAGGGTACAGAAAAGAGCGCGCCGGCAGGAATATTTGAGGGTGGAGTGGTTATGTGGAAGCGAGCAAAAATGCTACGCAGCAATGTTCTTGTTATGCTCCCTTTTCGCGGCTACCCAGCCTCACAAGGGTCTCTATTTGTAATACACCAACTGAAAATATGACACATTATAAAAATTGCCTCATAAATTGATCCTCATCCGCGCAGGTTTTTCTCTAATCGGGTAGGAAAAAACCTGGATTTTCATTCGTCGTCCTTATGCTGCCATCTCTTGGAAGTATATAATACCTTCATTTGTAAAACGTTTGTACAATGTCACTAAGTTTACGGACATCCTTACTAAACTGCTAATCAGAATTGTCCTATAACATCTTACATTAGCCTTCACCATTTCAGAAATACACATTACTTTCCGATCACTGAACCCGCCTATGTTTCCCTATGGAAAAATGCTATACAAGCGGACGACGCTGTATAGTATTCAGGTCTCTCAAATGTATATTTTCTGATTTTTTTAAAGTTGGGCACCATTTTAATCAGGAGGACCTCCCCTTTTAAATAAGACAAGGCAGGTCAGCAGGCTTTGCTGCCATAACACACTGTCATGAAAACGTTTCCCCTATGGAACTCTAATTGGTTTCCTATGGCTGGGAGAGAGATGCCGGTCTTCAGAGGCAAATATCTCAAAATGTATATTTTCTGATTTTTAAATGTCAAAAACCATTTTAACCAGCAGGACCTCCCCTTTAAAATAAGATATGATTGGGCTGCGCCATTCACTGTCATCAAATGCAAATCCCCAAAAACTTTTTTCCTTTAGAACTCTGAGCTCCGCCCATTGTTTTCCAATGGGGAGACATGCTGGTGTACTGAGGCAATTATCTCAAAATGTATATTTTTCAATTTCATCAAGTGGGGCATCATTTTAATCAGGAGAATCTCCTCTTTTTAATAAAATATGGCTTGGCCGCGCCATTCACTGACTTAAAACACTAGACTAGAAATAGTCAGAAAAAGCGATTTTTTTATATACTTACACGTAACGCAGGTTTAAGCGCAATTAATACCATTAAGGACCAGATGTTTACTTCCTATACCAGTTATTATTTTTCAGATTCATCGTGAAATGAGGTTGTAGTAGTAAAATAATGGTGCCATTTTGAGGCAATGGAATTTTAAGCTTCATTCAGGTCAGAAGCGGCTCAACGTAGGTTATATGTATATATATATATGTTGTATATGTTGTGGAGCTCCGCCCCCTAGAGTGGTTTTAGCTCCTAGTGGTTTACCCTAGCCGCGTCAGCGGCCGTACTGAAAACTCATTATGCAAGATGCGACAGCCAATCAGGGTACGCCTGCCCCTAAATAGGACCCGTGAGCTCAGAGAACGCCCTCCCTTTTTATTCAGCAAACGCTTGCTTAGTTCTACTGATTACTTATTTCCTTTGCTTCAGCCTGAGAATTTTTGTAGTCAGCCTTCTTTAGTTCGACGTCTCAACATGAAAAAGTTTTTCGCCGCCGTATGCCGCTGCGCCGACCTGTCACCGGATCAGGATACTCATCGTTCGTGTGTTTCCTGCCTGGGACCGGCCCACGCTCGCGAGGGTCTCACCGACCCCCCGGCCTGCTTGCCTGTGCTGCTTTGTCCCTCTCTACACGGGTCGAGAGTTCAAACTTTTTCAAACCGGAAGTGGACGTCTCTGCCGTGTTGGATTCCAGCAGCAACGACGACGAGATGTCTGAGGAGGACGCTCCTATGCAGGTCTTGACTCCTCTGACTCAGAAAGACCCGCTCCCTTCCCACGTTGGTTGGGGTGGCAGGTCTCGCGCTTCTCCCTCTCTCCGGGGAGAACTAGAAGACGACCTCTCTTCTGCTGCTTCCCTCCACCCGCCCCCTCTCCGCGTGAAGTTCGCGGGCATGATTGAGAGAGCAGCGCTACAACATGGCCTTCGGCTCCTGGGCAGAACGTGTCAAGCCGGTGGATTCTCCAGCGCCTGAGGTCTGTGGTTTTAAAGCTTTCGCCGAGGGTTCCTGGTCCTCCCCAGCTTCTGCCAGAGCTCCGGTTAAGTCCTACGCTACCTTCACCAGAGTCAACGGTAGACAGTCTCCCATTAGCTTGGCCGTCCCTTCTCTAGAGCCCGAGCTAGCCGCACATTTCCTGCCTTCCTGGGGCTGGTCGGGGAAGAAGTCTGCCTTGCCGTCTACCAAGGACCGCTATTCGGGGTAGCTATGGGACAAAGCTTACGTCCTGGGATCACAAGCCCTGGCCGCGGCGAACAACGTTGCTCTCCTCGCGTCAGCAGATTCCCATATTTTGGACCGTTCACCTACTCCGTCGTCACGTGATGTCGAAGAGGTAGCGGGAAACCTTAAGGCTATCCTCCACCTTAACCAGGCTCTGACGGTTTGCGCCGGACGCACAGTGGCTACTTCCGTGGTCGGACACCGGCACCTTTGGCTATCTCTGTCCTCCTTACGCGACGCCCATCGTGCACCCCTCCTGAACGCACCGCTGTCAAAGGTGGGCTTATTCGGCGACGCTGTTCATACGGCTATAGCTTCCTTCAAGAAGACGATGAGGGACGACCCTCTGCTCATCGCCCGGGCTCCTCTGCTAAGCGACGACAGCGCCGTCAAGTCTCTGCTGCCGCCTCTGCTGCCTCGGCGCCTCCTCCTCCGGCTGCCGCGGCTCCTGCTCCTCCTCCCGTGCGACGCAGGCAACCCGCCCCCAGACTGGATACTCCGTGGCCGTCTAAGAAACCTAGACCGTCCTGACCAGGCGTGGAGCGGGCTGTGCGTGGCGATGTCGCCCTCACGGCCCCTGTCTCTTCCTTCTTCACCAGAGCAAGGGCTGAGTCTGACGGCGTCGCAGACTCTGCCCTACGAGCAGTTTCTTTTAATAAACAAACTAAACGGTGCTTAGGTGTAAGTTGTGCTTTTGTGCAGACTCTTAGGTGCTTAGGTGTAAGTTGTGCTTTTGTGCAGGTGGTGTCTGAGCCTGTTAAACCACTTGTGCCTTTTACATGCCTTAGTTTGCCTCCATCGGTGGCTATTGGAGACTCAGCATGTGTTCGCTCTGTCTCTGTGTCTGCCCCGTTGGATGTGAGCCGTGGTGCGAATGAGCAGCTTATCCCTCAATTTCGCCCTGTAGCCTGTAGATCGTTTAATGTTTTTGCTTGTGCACACTCTATTCCCTTCCCTCTTCAGTGTAATGGTAAGACCTATGCTAGCGATGTTCAGGGTAGTGAGTCCTCTCAGGGTGTTATACGTTTAACTACTCTGTCCACCCTACCCGCCACCTCCCTTAAACATAAGCGCCGGCTAGCGGGTGAGACGTCTCCCATCCCGCTACCTGCCAGCCCTGAGCATGCCCGCCCTCATGTTTCAGCCCGGTAGGACCATGTCAGCGTTCACGCGCCTTCAGTGAAATGTTCACTTTCATTTTCGCCGGGTTCCTCTCTCTCCTGCGACTCGCGGTCTACCGAGCTAACTGAGAATTCACTTGGGCTTACAGACGTAACATTAGTGAATTCTCAACCCGCTCGCTGTGATAAGATCAAACGTCAGGTAACACCATCGGCTCTCACCTCCGTAACATTGTTTCTTCCTTTTGATGCAAACACTCCTGTTTATGCTACCCGGCATCTCCTTGGCAGCGCGTCCCCACTCAGGGTGCAACGTCCGCGTATGCAAATGCCGGGCTCCTCTCTCACTCAGATTCCTATCAGTGAGAGGACTATATCTACTATGCAGGTAGATGGCTGTGTGGTTAGTGCACTCGGCTCTTGATTTGTGGACCTGGGTTCGCCTCCTGATCCGGCTACTAATTTTTCCCTTCCTCTCTCTGCCCTCCTTGGGCCGTGTCTCCTCCTCTCCAGTCGAACACTGCGGCGGTAGGGGCAGAGAGGGAATTCAAATTGTTAAATTGTTTCTAACCAACGCCCCCCCAACTGCATGCTCAAGAGCATTATTGGGGGTGGCGTCATCATTGTACCACGTCAGCCTGGCACGATCGAACGATCAGACTATGTTATCTAATTCAGTTTCACTCGGCCCCTCCCCCTTCTCCGGAATTGAGGAAACGGTGCTCTCGATCTGCTCTCTGCCCTCAACCTGTGCTGCCTGCCCTGCAGGCGTCCAGTTCGGGCCATCATGTCCCTTTTGGGCATGATGGCTGCGGCGTACGCAGTAGTCCCCCTGGGTCTTCTGCACATGTGCAGACTACAGGCCTGGTTCGCTCGCCAGCGGGTCGACCCCGTGCGGCATCGGGACCGGACATTGTCTCTGCCAGCTCACCTGCGAAGGGACCTGGACTTTTGGAGAGACCCCCTAGCGCTCTCTTGGGGCTGGCCTCTGGGCAGGGTGTCAGAGTGCGTTCAGGTGTTTACAGACGTCTCTCTTCACGGATGGGGTGGTGTGTGCCAGGGTCAGGCTGTCGGGGGCGTGTGGCCTTCCGGCCCTCGCCACATCAATCTGCTGGAACTGGACATGGTCCTGTTGGTTTTGACTCACTTCTCAGACCTAGTCAAGGGCCGCGATGTCTTGATTCGTTCAGACAACCAGGCCACGGTCGCTTACATCAATCGCCAAGGGGGGATCAGGTCTCCTGCTCTCCACCAGTCGGCGACTCATCTCTGGCTGTGGGCGCAAGCCCACCTCCGCTCCCTGACGGCGGCGCACATTCCGGGCTGCCTGAATGTGGGCGCGGACATGATGTCTCGTGGCGGCCTCACGATGAGTGGTGTCTCCACCCAGACATCGTCTCCCTCAATTAGCGAAGGTTTGGGGAGGCCCAAGTGGACCTATTTGCATCCAGAGAGAATGCACACTGTCGCCTGTGGTTCTCCCTGTCCCAGGCGGATCGCCCCCCTCTGGGGGTGGATGCGTTTGCGCACCACCCCTGGGCTCGGACTCTCCTTTACGCGTTTCCCCCACAGCCCCTTCTTCCCTCCCCCACACTCGCGTGCGGAGGACGAGAGGCTCCACTGTCTGTGCCCTGTCCGCGCTCTCGCTCTGTACGTAGAGTGCACCAGGTCTATCAGACTGACTCATCAATTGTTTATTTGTTATTCGGATTCCCGAGTGGGTCGTCCGCTTTCTAAGCAGCATCTCTCCCACTGGCTTTGTGACTGCATCGCCTTGGCCTACTGTCTCTACTGGCTCTGTCGTTCCGGAGGGTCTTCGTGCACACTCCACGTGGTGTGTTGCAGCCTCCTCTGCTCTTTTCCATGGGATCGGAGTAGATGACATTTGAACCGCGGCGTCGTGGTCGTCGCCTTCGGCGTTTGTCCGTTTCTATTTACTGGATGTGTCTCCCACATCACTTGTCTATTCAGTTCTCGGCGCAGCTGCCCGGGATCTCTGAATTTTGCTGGGAATATCTTGCTGCCTTGTTTCATTCTCCACATAGCACTACAGAACTTTGTAGCTTGTGTGGGTCAGGGCTATTGTCACTGTGTGCCAATACATTAAGCACAGGTTCGCTTCCCTTGTGTTCTCATTTTTTTTATATATCCCCATGCCCCTCATCTCGTGATGAGGTGGTGCGTGAGTGCTTTTTTGTTGCGCTTAGGTGGAACGGATACGTTTCCCTTTCGCTTGAGCTCAACATCCCTTCTCCCTGGGATGGCCTATGCATTCATAGGTTGGCTTGGGGGGAGGATCTCTCATCATTATGCATTTCAATTATCCCTTCTCTGACCTTGTCAGCTTCCGGGAATGTTTCGTCTTGGGGTTTTAGGGGATGTTTTTTTAACTGGACCCTGCAAGGCATGCTTGTTGGTCCGGCAAGGAGTACATCCTTGGCTCACTCGCTCCGCCGTGAACCACTAGGAGCTAAAGCCCCTCTAGGGGGTGGAGCTCCACGACATATAACGTTAGTTACCGGGAATGTAACTCCGGTTATATGAGTGGAGTGGAGCCCCCTAGACCTGTTGCCCTGCCGTCCCACGAGTATGTTGCTGAATAACTCGGGAGGGTGTTCTCTGGGCTTACGGATCCTATATAGGGGCAGGCGTGCCCGGATTGGCTGTCGCATCTTGCATAATGACTTTTCAGTATGGCCGCTGACGTGGCTAGGGTAAACCACTAGGAGCTAAAGAGGGGCTCCGCTCCACTCATATAACCGGAGTTACATTCCCGGTAACTAATGTTCGTTTCAATTCACTTGCTATGGGCACGCGCTAGCGTTCCAGCTCAGCCAGCGTTCTTTTGCCATTTTTGAGGCTAGGGTGAATTTTTATGCGTTCTATTGTCCAGCCTACTACAATGTTAGTTTGATAGAAAAAAACAATGTCTATGTTTAAAATAATGAAATGTGTCTGGCTACGTAGGGAATATAGAACTAACTAGCTACTTGGCTCCTTAATTACTTGTATGTCAATTCATATGAAGCCTAGCTTTACTATAGTCTTATCCATATTGACAACACATTTACAAGAACGTGTGGTTCTGCACGTACTGAATGAGTGCAGGCAAATAATAATAATTTGTTTGTATAGCCCTTCTCTAAACCAAAGCAAAAAGCGCTTCATACAGCAGTAAAACAGCCAAAGTAGGTAATAAGATGATAGCATCTGCCCCATATACAGGTGCTGGTCATAAAATTAGAATATCATCAAAAAGTTGATTTATTTCAGAATCCCTATTGA
>JACXGI010004886.1:0-36279 GCA_016801175.1 Esox masquinongy
CTAATTTTCTGAGATACTGAATTTGGGGTTTTCATTAGTTGTCAGTTATAATCATCAAAATTAAGAGAAATAAACACTTGAAATATATCAGTCTGTGTGGAATGAATGTATACATTATACAGGTTTCACTTTTTGAATGGAATTACTGAAATAAATCAACTTTTTGATGATATTCTAATTTTATGACCAGCACCTGTATGTACAGTATATTACAAGTGGAATGTATAGATGTGCAATGAAGGCAAATGCAGTACAAATGGCAATACTATACAATAGGCAATTCTAATAGTGCTATTCATACAATACAAATACAATCCATACAATACAAATACAATGTGGGCAACGTCACGTTTATTAACAGAATAAAAGTGTACTCTAGTAAATTCCAAACAAGCCCCACTGCCCTATTCACTGAGTGCCCTCCATTGTAATTTGTTGTTAATATAGCACTGAATGGGCAGTTACGTGTTCATTCAGATTGAACATTTGTTTGCCTGGATATAATGGAGGATGATTTAGGATCAACTTTGACTGTCCAACAGAGGATGATTTGGGATTAAACGTTGGTTATCCAGCAGGCAAGTAATTCCAGCAAAACATAACAAATGCGAGGGTAATAATTATGTAATCGAAATATTAAGTTGGGCGAGTGCCTTTATATCAACCTTTAATCGTGCAGCCAGCTGCACAAATCACTAGTCAACACTACATATCGATTTGTGGCTTTGGTATGTGTATCACTCACCTTCAGCGGGGACAGCTGGTGCTGCCATCTTTGCATCCTTTGTTGCCACTTGCTACTAGAATAAAATATGTGAAAAATTTAAACTGGTAAGTTTACTTAAATTAAATAGCTAATGTGTTACGTTACTCGTTACCTTTAGTCTGACTACTGTAACGCTTCACAACACATTGTGTCCTACCAGATCTCTGTAGCAAGACCTACTGGGTCGGTTTGTTATCTTCTCATTGATTATTTAATTTTTAGACAATTTAGGAAAAGATAATTGTCTCATTCTTAATATATTTCTTTTTAAAAACAAACATTTTAAATCTACGTGGTTGCATTATGTCAAAACAAAAATTTAATTTATTTTGGTTTGTTAATGTTCAGATGTACGCCTCCATCATATAATTAATTAATGTGGCTTATAGGACAACCTAGGTTGTCCTATGTTGGCAGCACAAAGAAAGGATTAGAATCTATGAGTGTGTAAAAAAGATAACTCTTGTTAGGTAAGATTCTGAACTAATCAGAAGTTGGCATGCTCTATCTGGCTAGCTAGAACTAGCTGGCAACTGCTGTGTATTTTTGTTTTTGAGTGATTGCAGCAGACCTGTCTAAAACCAAGGCAATGAAAGCGACTAGTGAGGTATTGCTCTGTCTTAGGTCATGGTATGAAGAAACATGTGCTTCCTAAACCCATAGGTCTATGACCTTTAAATTGATTAATCATTCTGACTGCATGTGATTTAAAGAATTCAATTAAATATTTTACGCGTGTGTCATTCAGAATATGTAGGTACAAAAACTCTGTGTATACCTCTGAGTTCATGCACACTTTGCATACACTGAAAAATGCGAATAGGCAAGCGGTTAGATTTCTGAAAACGTACATATGTTTTGTTTCTCTTCAACACAATTTAATTGCTTGCAATTCATTTAATACAAAGCAAAATCAGATCTACTAGTTTGAATCGTGTAGGGCAATTAAGTTAATTCACAACCACACTACTCAAATATTTGTAGGAACTCAAAGTTACTGAAATTTCACTAATGACTCAGAATGTTACTTTTGAAGTAACATTTGAAGTTTAAAATGAAAATGTTCCCAGAATGCTCAAATGCAGATTCATATTTAGAAATTGTTTTACAACCCTGTTTCCTAAAAAGTTGGGACACTGTGTACAGTGGAAATAAAAATATAATTCAATGATGTGCAGATCGTTTAATCCCTGTGTATAATTGAAAATAGTACAAAGACAACATAGGAAATGTTGAACCAGAGAAATGTTATTGTTTTTGGAAAAATGTATGCTCATTTTGAAGTTGATGCCAGCAACACATTTCAAAAAAGTTGGGACAGGGGCATGATTATTGCTGTGTTGCATCTCCTTTAACAACACTCTGTAAGCGTTTGGGAATTGAGGAGACCAATTGCTGTAGTTTTAAAAGTTAAATGTTTTCCCATTCTTGCTTGATATAGGATTTCAGCTGCTCAACAGTTTGGGTCTCCTTTGTCATATTTTTTGTTTCATAATGTGCCAAATGTTTTCAATGGGTGACAGGTCTGGACTGCAGGCAGGCCAGTTTAGCACCCAGACTCTTGCACTCTAACATGCATATGTGGATGCAGCGACAAACTATTCACAGACAATGGTTTTTGGAAGTGTTCCTGAGCCCATGCAGTGATTTCCACTACAGAATCATGTCTGTTTTTAATGCAGTGCCGCCTGAGAGCCCGAAGATCATGGCCATTGAGAATTGACCTAATTAGTTGTGAGATGCTCCACCAGGTTCTTTTTTGTAATACACTTTTCCAGTTACAACTTTTCCAGTTATTTGTTGCCCCTGTCCCAGCTTTTTTGAAATGTGTTGCTGGCATGAAATTCAAAGTGGGTATATATTTTTCAAGGAACAATAATGTTTTTCAGTTTCAACATTTGATATGTAGTCTTTGTACTATTTTCTACTGAATAAAGTGTTTAAATGATTTGTATATTTTTGCATTCTGTTTTTATTTCCATTTTACAGTGTCCCAACTTTTTTGGAAACGGGGTTGTAAATGATTTCCAAATGCCATAAGGTAGGTTACTTATATAGGCAAAGGCATAAGGTAGACAAGGTAGCTAGAGATGTTTTTCCACAAACATTCCACAAAGGATCAGGTATGTAATTTATTTATGCAGCGCATGGAAGTTGTTAATTCCATGATTATAATATGTTTTAGAGGAAATTTGACTTGCAAAGACATTAATGCCTAACTTTGACTAGCAACAACAACATAATTAACCATGCAAAAAGTAAAGTTAATAGCTGTATTTGCGCACACACGGTGTCTAGGGACCAGTTTTACAAAAAGGCTGGAGAGGCACGGATTTTCTTTTTGTATATATTCCAATTTTCGATAATGTGGAACAGCGCAGACTGCGTTCTAACGTATGAGTATTAACGCGCTGTTAGGCATGATTAACAGACAAGTGGCGAGTCACAACAAGAATGCGTAGGTTACTCTATATTTTTACATTGAAAAAAAGTACATGGGAAGCACATTGAAAAAAGTACACGTGAAGCACTCTTGACAACTCTGGCACAAGTCAGGTGCCAACAAAGGCTGTTTTAGAGATTTGGGGGCCCTAGGCAGAGACTAGTTGAGGCCCAAACATCATCTATTTTTTACCTTGTTGTCCTTATCAAAGCCATACTGGCAACATTTTGAACATACCTTCTTTCTTTAGTGTTGAATGGAACTGCCACTTCCAAAGACACTTTCATTGCTGCCCCTTTCAGTAAAGTAAATCCATTAGTTTTAAAATAATTTAAAAAAATAATTATCTGAAGAATACATACTGCCTTATAAGCTACCACTACAGTGAAGCACAAAGCACTTAGCCACTTTGTCCAAGTGCAGGCCTACAGTTTCTTAATCAAGATCAAGTGCATTCATATAACTTCCTTTTCTCACTTTCCTTATATGTCAGATATTTTATTCTGTGTCACACTGTTACAGCTTTTTTGGGGAGCCAGAGGAGGGTAGACATCAACATCACTAATTTGTGATCAGTAGCACTGTCACTATCGCTATCACAATCATAATCAACAGTGACATCATTGTAATCAAAATGCGTAATATTAGAATAACGGAATTGAATCAGTGTCTTCTTAACCTCTGTCTGGTGGCCGTTCGTGATGATTCAGGTCAGGGAAAGTACTTTTATGTGACTGTCAAACCGTCATATTCAGTAATAACTCCAGCTGCTAAGCTATTCACCTTAATAACAAAAGGAGTAGCTGCAGCCGCTAACCTACTACTGTTATGGACACTAATTTCCTCCTTTCTTGTTTTTTTTTCTGCCCCGCTCTCATATCACAAAAACTGCTGTCCATCTCATGTAGTGTAGCAGGCTCAGGCTAACTGAGTAAATTACCTAAACATCTTTCTGGCTGCTGCTGTGAGAAACAATATGGGACAGACCATTTGAATAAGAGACATAAATCGTCTGAAACATAAATATTGTGCTGTATTAGAAGGCATGATTTTATTTGAGTATCATTTGAGTAACACGATCAGTTCTTAAGACAAAAAATAATTTAAAAAAAAGTATTATTCTACAATCAGCAACTATGGTTCATTCTGAGGCTCAAAAAAAGAATGTGTTAACAGTAACAAAAAAATGAACAGCATTAAAAAAAATTATTAATCACATGCGTTAAATTTGACAGCTCAGTATATAAATTTCAAGAAAATGTTTTAACGTGTACAGTACTGTACAAAATCATAGGCACCTGAAAGTCAAACTAAGGAAATTTGGGTAGTATGTGTTTTAATTCAAATTATATACACACACATACACACATATACACACATACACAGCTCCAGAAAAAAGTAAGACACCACTGCACCTTTTTCTTTCCTTTCCAAAAAAGTTGAAAAGGAAGGTTTTGAGTGAGGAACAGAAGGGTTAAAATTAAGAGACCACTGCAAATTTAACACTTCTGTTCCTCACTCAAAACCTTCCTTTTTGACTTTGTTTGGAAAGGAAAGAACAAGGTGCAGTGGTCTCTTAATTTATTCCGGAGCTGTATATATATAGGGCTGTCACAATTATTACATAATTGCATGATCGCGATTATTTGGGCCAGATTTTGCACAGAAATTGTATTTCAAAATAATGTTTCTAATCTGAATAAGGTATTTTTACATCAATGCTAGAAACGCCTCAAATACTATGCAAATTCTGTCCATTTTCATCAGTTAGGATGTCCAGCGCATGGATGCAGAAGAGCATTTGACAGCTCTGCGGAAAGTTATAGGTACAGATCATTTACCAAAATTTATTTGCTTCTTATTTTCAGAATTTTTAGACCTAGTTTAGAATTGTTTTGCACCAGTGCACTGTTATGTAATTTCACAACAATATTATTCAGGAGACAAACGCGTTTGAGTCGCTTGTTTGTTGCATCAACGCCGATTGAAATAACAAACAAAAAAAACACTCAAGCGTGTGGTTCCAAATCCGAACACAACTGCACCGCCCTGGGCGCATTTTGGTTTTAAGCTAAATGAACGTGGTTAGCCCAATAATTAAGAGGAGGCGAATTGCCAGATTTGCACCAGAAAGGTGGAACTCAAATGCGAAAATACCACAAATCTGAAGAACCATCTCCGGATGCATCATGTACAATATAAACAATTAAATGGTTAATGGCAATTATTTGTGCGACAATAAATCGTCAACTAAAATGTCATAATCGAGACAGCCCTATATATATATATATATATATATACATACATACATACATACATACATACATACATACATACAGTGAGGGAAAAAAGTATTTGATCCCCTGCTGATTTTGTACGTTTGCCCACTGACAAAGAAATGATCAGTCTATAATTTTAATGGTAGGTTTATTTGAACAGTGAGAGACAGAATAACAACAAATAAATCCAGAAAAACGCATGTCAAAAATTTTATAAATTGATTTGCATTTTAATGAGTGAAATAAGTATTTCATACCCTCTCAATCAGAAAGATTTCTGGCTCCCAGGTGTCTTTTATACAGGTAACGAGCTGAGATTAGGAACACACTCTTAAAGGGAGTGCTCTTAATCTCAGCTTGTTACCTGTATAAAAGACACCTGTCCACAGAAGCAATCAATCAATCAATCAATCAGATTCCAAACTCTCCACCATGGCCAAGACCAAAGAGCTGTCCAAGGATGTCAGGGACAAGATTGTAGACCTACACAAGGCTGGAATGGGCTACAAGACGATCGCCAAGCAGCTTGGTGAGAAGGTGACAACAGTTGGTGCATTTATTCGCAAATGTAAGAAACACAAAAGAACTGTCAATCTCCCTCAGTCTGGGGCTCCATGCAAGATCTCACCTCGTGGAGTTGCAATGATCATGAGAACGGTGAGGAATCAGCCCAGAACTACACGGGAGGATCTTGTCAATGATCTCAAGGCAGCTGGGACCATAGTCACCAAGAAAACAATTGGTAACACACTACGCTGTGAAGGACTGAAATCCTGCAGCGCCCGCAAGGTCCCCCTGCTTAAGAAAGCACATGTATAGGCCCGTCTGAAGTTTGCCAATGAACATCTGAATGATTCAGAGGAGAACTGGTTGAAAGTGTTGTGGTCAGATGAGACCAAAATCGAGCTCTTTGGCATCAACTCAACTCGCCGTGTTTGGAGGAGGAGGAATGCTGCCTATGACCCCAAGAACACCATCACCACCGTCAAACATGGAGGTGGAAACATTATGCTTTGGGGGTGTTTTTCTGCTAAGGGGACAGGACAACTTCACTGCATCAAAGGGACAATGGACGGGGCCATGTACCGTCAAATCTTGGGTGAGAACCTACTTCCCTCAGCCAGGGCTTTGAAAATGGGTTGTGGATGGGTATTCCAGGATGACAATGACCCAAAACACATGGCCAAGGCAACAAAGGAGTGGCTCAAGAAGAAGCACATTAAGGTCATGGAGTGGCCTAGCCAGTCTCCAGACCTTAATCCCATAGAAAATCTGTGGAGGGAGCTGAAGGTTCGAGGTGCCAAACGTTAGCCTCGAAACCTTAATGACTTGGAGAAGATCTGCAAAGAGGAGTGGGACAAAATCCCTCCTGAGATGTGTGCAAACCTGGTGGCCAACTACAAGAAACGTCTGACCTCTGTGATTGCCAACAAGGGTTTTGCCACCAAGTACTAAGTCATGTTTTGCAGAGGGGTCGAATACTTATTTCACTCATTTAAATGCAAATCAATTTATAACATTTTTGACATGCATTTTTCTGGATTTTTTTTGTTGTTATTCTCACTGTTTTTGTTAGTCTCTCACATTCATATGTATATATATATATATTCGTGTGTGTGTGTGTGTGTGTGTGTGTGTATATATACACACACACACACATGAAGGAATATAATGTATATTACTGTAATAACTAATTGGTTAGATCGAGCTAAGGGGCCACTGGATTACAGGATAGCATGGAAGCTGCCACCACCTTTATTTTAGCCGGTCTGGTCCGGCATTTCATACGACTGTGGGGCATCAGATAGGCTCTACTGCATATATTTACAACGGCAACTCAGTTCCAGTTAGATTGATGTATATCCAGCCAGTGATTCACACTGCACATTTAATTACCCCCCTCACAGCAACCTTAATAGCACACTAACACAGCATGCTTGATTGGCACACCTGCACAGCAATCTTAATAATGCACTAGCACAGCACACTAGTCAGCACACCTTAATAGGATGTCAATATTTAAGCATTATGCACCCCACACAATCATGGCTAAAATATAAAGTGCCCTCCCACTGGCACTATCCTCACCCTCGTCATACACATACAGTTTCACCCATTTCTGTCAACCCGCTGATTTACATAATATAAACTAACACTCACAAATAACACAAAACAGAAATGGTCATAAGTTATTAAAACATCAAACTTAATTGTCCCAGTTGCTGAGACCCTCCCCCGGGGTCTAGGCTTGTGGCACCATGCCAACCAGGCGTGTGTGTAGCGAAGCCTGTGGGGGATCCGTTGGCACAGGGCGAAACCGGGCTCTCAATGGCAGTTCGAAGCACCCACATCTTCACTGCCAGCAGCCCTTAATAACTGCAAACAGCAACCACCTCCCCCCAAATATGAGTGCAATACACCAGTGTATAGTAATGTCCACAGCCTGTATTCCTTGCTTTTTAAGTTTGCATCAGCCCCAAAACTGTCATGCTCCGCTCTCCAGACCAGCAGATCCGCTCTCGGCTCTGGCTTTTATTCTTCCCCAGAGTCTCAGACAGGGTCCGTGAGTGGGGACAGGTGCAAGCAATTAGCACCTAATCAGGGTCTGATTAGGTGCTAATTAGGCACAGTCCCTTTACAGCATTAAAGGGACTGTGCCTAATTAAATCTGGATCAATGATTTTCCAGAACTGGCAGAATTATACTATACTATACTTTTGAAATACTACCCTGCCCGCGCTCAGTGGCATTTCTAGAAAATTTTACATGGAGTGGCATTAGGGCTGTCGAAGATAGCAATTATTTGAGCCAGATCGCAATTAAAAAGACATCTTTTTGCACAATATTTTGATTCCAAAATCATATTTCTAATCTCAATATTGGATTTCTATGCCAATGTTAGAAACATCTAAACAAACACCATGCGGATTATGTGTTTTTAACAGTGTGGATGTCTAGCGCATGGGTGCAGAAGAGTGTTTGACAGCTCTGCAGGAAGTTGTAGGCGCAGATCATTTACTGAAACATATTTGCTTCTTAATTTTAGTTTTATGTTTAAACCAGTTTAGAATTGTTTTGCACCAATGCACCGTTATGTAATTTCGCAACATTATTATTTAATAGATTTGTCACATCAAATAATATTTTTACTAATAAGTCTTTTTTTTGTCATTTCCATCCATATGTCTTAATTAGAAAATGTACATTAAAATGCATGGATAGAAATATCTAATGTCCTATTGCATATTAACGTTTGAAAATCATCCTTGTTCATTTTAACTGTATTAACTGAGCTTTGAAACATGTTTTGCTACGTTAGGAAGGCTATTTCAAATAACTAGGCTATAATATTTGCAGCAGAGCAAGAGGTGAAAAATCACGATGCGGAGGACAATGAAGTTGTCATTGCTTTGCGGTTGCGTTTTGTGAAAAGCAGTCGTTAACAACAATGATTAAGCTGATCACAACTGCACCACCCTGGGTGGATTTGGTTTTAAGCTAAATGAAAGAGGTGAGCCAAATAATTCCAAGGAGGCGAATTGCCTGATTTTTCACCAGAAATGTGGCGCTCAAAAGCGCAAACACTACAAATCTGAAGAACCATTTCTGGATCCATTACGTGTAATTTTAGCCCTACGATATTTGGCTCACACTATAATAGTGGCATACAATTTAAGATATAAACAATTAAATAGTTAATCGCAATTATTTGTACAACAATTCATTGTCAACTAAAATGTCCTAATCCCTAGGTGGCATATTATTCTATTGTTAGTTACGTACATCCACTTTCTTTATACAAATCCAGCCAGATGCAGTATCTGGCTGGATTTTAGTTTGAGACATTTGAGACATTGTTTGTATTATTTGTGCTTTAGTGCAGAAGCATAAATCAATGCATCCTGAAAATGAATGCCTTATTTTGCTTGAAATACACAAACACTGATTATACTGAAGATATAAACAGAGTAGCAGTTTAAAATTTAAATTACAAATGTGTATCACATGACCACACATCCTATTTTGTTGATGTTATAGAGATGTCCAGAGATATCAAATTTTAGAATTACACAGATGCAATTAACAATTGAATTATCCACAGCAAGCTACATCAACATTGTTCAATACCCCTTTGCTAGTTAGCTATCAGGACAAGCATTACTTGGCAATGATGGCAGCTAGCTACAAGCTACTTCGTCTGCAATTTCGCAAGCTAACTAACTTCACCAATAATTTTGACGATTGCATTACATTAGCTTGTAGACGATATCAAACATATCTTAACTATAATAAATATCTGCTGCTAATTCAAGATTATAACATTTGTGACAGAATTCGGGAAATGGACCTTTACATTTTATAAAGGTCCAGATTCAGAGCTTTGTAATGGTATATAATACAATACTGTTTGACAAGGTTATGGGAAAGATATGCTGCTTTAAAAATTGATAATCTGCTCTACTTAGATCTGACAAAAAAGCCTTGAAAGATTCACACTTGCCAGAGAGCTGGTCTTTGTTTACATCCATTCAGCGTAGTTTACACCCTCTTAGGCCTTAACCCCACCCAGCTATTTAAGTATTCAAATGGGGACACTCTGACCTTGTGCTAAACTGTCAGGTTAGTCTCTAATAAACATACTATATCAAACCAAATAAAATTAAATTAAAGTTTTTTCACATGCACTTGATACATCAGGTATAAACAGTACAGTGAAAGGTAAAGTAGCTTAGCAGCAGGATTCAATAAATAAATAGTAGTAACAATGTAAGTGCAGATAGTTTTGAGTGCAGGTGGACAGCCACTGTGCTATTTAGCAGTCTTACTGTACTGATGGACTGGGTTGCCCACATCACTTTTTTGTCTACTCATAATAGCTGGTCACAGGCACACACAGACCTGGATGAATGACTGGTCAATCGGGTAGCTAATTACCAAAATAAGTGACTTGCATACTTGTTAGCTAGCTGGTAAGTTAACGTCGTTACCTAGCTAGCTAACGTTAACAGTAACGTCAGTAGCTATAGCTAGATAACTAGCAATACAAAGGACTTTGACAACTTTCTGAAAAGGAATTCTGTAGCTAGTTAGCAAACGTTAGACTTCCCGTATACATGTAGGAATGTTTCGCGGCAGACAGAATAATCCTCTGATTACATACCAAGTCCTATGTCGTTTACGTTTGGTCTGTTGCCTTCCATTGTCTGTGTCACGGATGCCATGGTTGCCCTTTGTAAAAGTAATCCGTGGACAGTTGTTTTATACAAGATGAGCCAGCGTTTTCTTTTCGGCCATCTCCACATTTGCAATGAAATGCCTGTATTTTGTCAATTTCCTTCTCATATGCTGCAGGATATTCCACTGTTTCCATCACACGGTCAACATCTGTGACAACACTGTACATCTTGTTCTCTGACAACGTTTTGAACTGTATCCATGTCTTGGGTTTCCTCATCATTGTCTGATTCATCTTCTGAGTCTGAGAGGGTAATGGCATCATAGTCCTCCAGAAAGTATTCCATCACAACTTGTTCCCACTCAGATTTGTTAACAACGGCAGCTAAATTCAGGGAAGTGATTGAGAGCTCTACCAACGCGTTCGCACTTGTCCATGTTTGAAATTCCCAGGATCGCAATGGTACTGACGAAGTAGTCGCGTTATAAGCCAGTGACTTGATAGACCAATCAAAACTCAGTATGTCAGCATGTCCAGCCCCTTCATTATCTCAGCCAATACAGGAAAAGTTGTGTATTTTCCGCTGATTAAACAAGGGTTTAAGTTTTACATTTTATTCATATTTACACTTCGCATACTAGTTAGTTATTAAGTCACATTCAAGTTCACAACTTCAAGAAGGCATTTCTGCAAAAAAGACAAAATGGCCCAGAACACGTTTTTTGTCTTACAAACGTCTCTCCTGAAAAATAGTGACATGTGACTTAAGCCCAGTTTCCTGAATTCTGTCACATTTTGTATGGTATATTTAGTAAACATGTGCAGCAGTACCCTCTTTCATAACTGCTAGGCTAATTTAGACTCGTTCAATTGTATCGTTCTTTCAAACATTTGACAGCGTATTTCTACAACATGATCCCTTAACATACCCGGTCCTCCAGCTCAGTTCTCCGATCAACGTCTATGTACATTCGCAGAGAAAAATAGATTAAGGCAGGAACATCATGAAGATGTGTTTATAATTGATAATTGAATGCAGACTATAATACGCTGTTAGTTTTAGGTTCGCAAAAGAAATAGTTTAAGACAATAGCATTATAAAGACATGTTTTTAACGGATAATTAACAGTTTTATCGTTCAGTTGAAAGGTTGTTTCTTTCATTTGAACGTCTGCCAGCGGAGTTTCAACCGCTGGCTTCCAGCTCAGTAGCCTTATCTCTGTCCCTCAGCTGTTAGTTTGACGTTCTCAAGTTGATCAAGAAAGTAGCATTGTAATTACATGTTTGTAACAGATAATTGGACACATGGCCTACCTTAATTAATGTAGTATTTGATTTTTATTGTAATGATAAACATAGTTGTAAGGCATTACTGACTCAAATGAACGAAATTACTCGAAAGATTTGAACTTTTTACTGAACGAATCGAAAATATCAGCGTCAGTAAAAAGAGTTGAACTTCCCATCACTAACTGGAAGGGAGGTGGAGCTGCATGGTAACAGGAGCAGGCAGACTCCGGGACTCAATCATTTTCTGGGGAAGGGGGGACTCAAAGATATTGGAACAGGTTACCATAGACTAGTGTAGAAAAAATATAATATCATTTAATAAAATTAAATATGAATATATTATAGCAGGCACTCCTGACAACTGGGGTGGCAAGACATTTTTTAGGGTGGCGGCCGCCACCCTGGGCCACCCCAGTCGTTTCGCCAGTGTCTGCGCTTATTTCCGCTACCCACCAAACCATGACATCAACCCAAAAAATTTTACTGTAGTAATGGCTCTTGATCTTAGTTAGCTGGCTAATTTAATAATCTGGCCTGTATGTTTATCAATATTTTGTTGTTTTGTTGAACTTGACTTATTGTAACAATTGTATGAGTGAGGTGGGATTATTTTGTGTTTTACTCCGTGAACATTATTTTACACGGATGTAGCCTTGAGCACTTGATCAATGTCTGATACAGTGGGCACTAAAATTTTAGTCACTGTAATAGAGCATACATGCTTTTTTGTTTCTTAACTTAAATATTTTTTTTCTCAAGTACAACATTTAGATGTGTGGTAACAAGAACTCAATGAATAAAGGCTGTCATGTCTAACTGCAATATTAATGTATTGTTTTCTGTGGAGTTGTGTTAATTGCAATTAATTCTATTGCACAAATGACATTGGATTTCTTTCCCTAAAATGTTTAGCTATGAAGTAGGTTCACATTAACAACATTTTATTTTACACAGAAACTGATGCAAAGATCATATTAATTGTTGTTGAAGTTGTACAAAGCTAAAACCTGAATTTTAAGAAGGCATCCAGCCTAAAAGTCACTGGAAATTAGCAACAAAAAAGTCACCTTTTTAGGCCCTCACCTTTTTGCATCCGTGTAGACACTTATTAAACGTTACAAATTTGAGACCCTTTATTTTTGTGGTCATACATAACCAAATTGCTTAATCAGATTGCCCATTTGTATCCTGAAGTCCATTATCATCTACCTGGGAAAAGACAAAGAATCTGCCATGGATTTGCCATGGTCGACAAGCCTACTAAAACAGATAGCATCGGAACTCATGTCCACTGTGAAATGTAATGAATTTGCAGTTTCTTTAGTGAAAAAACTTTAGTAAAAGTATTAGACAGACCATCTGAACTACACAGTCTAACAATAACACTGTACCATCACTACGACCACCAAGACATTACTTGGTTATTATGTCGCAATTTAATACAATTGATCAAAAATCCCTTGGAGAAACAGTTCGACTTAAAGCTTCCACATGTTGTCTCGACACACTGCCGTCAGACTTTTTTAAAACATTTTTTAACTCTATAACAATGGATCTACAGCAAATAGTTAATAGCTCTCTGCAATCAGGCATTTTCCCAACGTCTCTATAAACAGCTGCCATTAAGCCCCTATTAAAAAAGAGAACACTGGATGCATCTATACTGAACAATTATAGACCTGTATCAAATCTCCCTTTCATAGCCAAGATCATTGAGAAGGTTGTCTTCAATCAGCTCAGCAATATTGTGAACTCAAGCGGTCTCTTTGACAAATTTCAGTCAGGCTTCAGACCCCACCACAGTACTGAAACAGCCCTGATAAAAGTTTTAAATGATATATGGCTGAATACTGATTCGGATAAAATAACAGTTCTGGTTCTATTAGATCTCAGTGCAGCATTTGACACTGTAGTTCATACAGTAGAACACTTCTAGATAGGCTGGAAAATTGGGTAGGACTCTCCGGGACATTACTTAATTGGTTCAGATCTTATCTAGATGGCCGGAGTTACTTTGTCACCATTGGTAATCATGAGTCTAATTGGGTGGCTATGACATGCAGAGTTCCCCAGGGATCAGTTCTCGGACCGGTTCTGCTCAATCTCTATATGCTACCTCTGGGCCAAATTCTACAGAACAACAACATTAACTACCATAGCTATGCAGATGATACTCAAATATGAATGGCTCACATACCTGGCGAATAAAGCTGATTCTGACTGTAACAGGAGTCGAACGCAGGACCTGTTCTTCTGTAGCCCGCGTCTCTAACCACTACGCTATTTAACAAGGGGTAGTCAGTCAGGCAGTCAGTCAGTCAGGGACGGACGGACTCAGAAAGAGACATTCACTCTTCTAGGCCAGCTCCGCTTACGCGGTCCGGCAAAAATAAACCTGGATCCTAATATTCTTTCAAATTTTAGGCCCATCTCTAAGCTACCTTTTCTCTCTAAAGTACTAGAGAGAGTAGCTCTTAACCAATTGACAATGTTTTTAGAAAATTATGATATCCAGGAAAAGTTTCAGTCTGGCTTCAAGCCACGTCATAGTACTGAAACGGCACTCTTAAGAGTTTTTAATGACCTCCTTGAAACTGTTGACTCAGGGAGCCCGGCTATTCTGGTGCTTCTGGACCTGTCTGCAGCCTTTGACACGGTGGATCATAGGATTCTCTTGAAATGCCTTGAACAGTCCATTGGCATCAAAGGAACTGTCCTGAAATGGTTCGAGTCATACCTGACTGATAGGAGTTTTTCGGTCCACCTAGCCGAATTTTCATTGATCACGGCTCCTCTCACTTATGGGGTCCCCCAAGGCTCCATTTTAGGCCCCATCCTTTTTTCACTATATATGTTGCCCTTGGGGTCCATTTTTAAGAAACACAATATCTCCTTTCATTGCTTTGCCGACGAATTTACATGCCAATAAAAACAACATCTAAAGACTGTACAGCCTATCTTAGACTGCTTAAAGGACATCAAAATCTGGTTGGCGCTAAACTTTCTTGCTTTAAATGAAAGTAAGACAGAGATTCTTATGTGTGGACGAGGTAACTTGCTGGGTGATCCTCTTGGTACCCTAGGCCTTCTAGCCTCTTATAGTAGACCATTTGTTAAGAATCTCGGTTTGATCTTTGATAGCTCCTTCAAACTCGATAAGCAAATTAGCCTAGTAGTGAAATCTAGCTTCTTTCAGCTAAGACTTTTGGCAAAGGTTAGAAAAAGGTGGTTGGTGGCAGTACATCGTGACATTAACATCTCACAAATATGTGCATTACACATTTCATTGCCAGTGACTTCGCTGAGGGGAAAGTTGGAGGACGGTGGTACCTAAAAAAGAATGGTTTCTACCGTCTTCACATGAAATAGTCATATTCAAAACAGACCTGGTGTTTGGGAAAGGCGACCAAAACCCCCTGCCCCTACAGAGGAAGACGAACAAGGCGAGAAATGTTCGCTAACAACGATGGACTGTGCAGTTTCTGATCCAATCTAGACGCATGATCACTGTGCAGGCCCTGATCCTGTAGCCCTGTATATGGCCTTAATAATGGCGAACAAGGAGCAAGCAAGAGAAATTCAGGAGCTTCAAACAAAGCTGGAAAACCTGACAACACAACACCACTTTCGTGTACAGTGGTTTACTGGGATCTGACGAAGACAGGTTTTTACACAAGGTATAGTAATTGTTTACTATCCAGCAATCCCAAAGTCCTCCTGTATCTCCTACTGTGTTATTCAAAACTAGGACACCAAATCTTACCAAAAGTAAGCCTATTGAATGAATATTGTATTAGCATTAGGTATGCACTGCAGTGTTGAAACTGTTTAAAAAAACTGAATTGAAGTAAAACAAGAAATGTATAATACATATCTGAAAGAATCAGGGCGTTAAGACTAATACAGGCTGCAACATTAGCTAGGTCAAGTCTAGTGCTTCTTGATACCTATAGAAGAATCAGGATGTTAAGACTAATACAGGCTGCAACATTAGCTAGGTCAAGTCTAGTGCTTCTTGATACCTATAGAAGAATCAGGATGTTAAGACTAATACAGGCTGCAACATTAGCTAGGTCATGTCTAGTGCTTCTTGATACCTATAGAAGATGGGCAATCATAGTAATGAGTGATGTTCAAGCAAGCAGACAGCTCCATGTTATCCAAAGCTATTTGGTCTTCCTTAAAGCAAATACTCCCGGTCTGTTTCCTTCTGTAGATTTGCAAGCTACACCCTCCTGGTGGCGTTCTGGGATTTGATTGAGGTCAGCAGACACCAAGTTAATAGTCACCAGTGCAAACACGTTTGAGATAAGTGTTCCTTGACGAAAAGCAGTAAGTGATAACTCCATTGAATACAGTACTTTATATGGAATATTTATCATACTGTTATTTTTCCTTGTGTTAAAATCTATTATTCTTCACTTTATTTGTGTTATGGACCTAACCCAATGCAAGGGGAATATATTGTACTAAAACGGTTTTCTTTTTGTTTAGTCACTTCCACCAATCAATGAGTTTTTCTTGTTCGCTGGGTCTGAAACAGAAGGATTTGGGCCATTTTTTTAACATCCACCAGTCAACAGTGAGCCAGATAATCATCTCTTGGGCCAACTTCCTCTACTTCCTGCTTGGGTCAGTATGGATATGGATCCCCAAGGATAAAATCAAAGCCAACATGCCACCCAAGTTCAATGATTATCCAGACACCAAGGTTGTGATCAACTGCACTGAACTCTGCTGCCAGACACCATCTTCCCTACTCCTGCAGAGTGAAGTGTTTTCTTCTTACAGGTTGCACTGTACCTTCAAGGGCATGTTGGGAATGTCACCACATGGAGCTGTCACTTTTGTATCCTCTTTTATATGCTGGTTCTGTGAGTGACAAGGAAATTGTTAGGCAGCCAGGAATTCTTTCCTTACTTATCCCTGATCATGGCCTTTATAGTGGATGAGGAATACCTTGTGGATGATCTTGTTCCATGCAAGATCTGTTGGCCAGCTTTTCTGCTGAGGCGCACACAGATGCCAGCGCATGAGGTTAGGGAGACCCTATCCATTGCCAGGCTAAGGGTGCATGTCAAAAGAATGATTCAGAGAGTAAAGGAGTAAAAGCTGTTTGACAAAGTCATCCCTCTGACCGTCTCAGGCAGCATCAACCAACTATTTGTGTTGTCGTGCTTTGCTGGTCAACAATCAAAATGGACCTTTGGTCAGAGCATGGGCCAAGCTGGTATAAATGTACATTTGTTTTTGCTTTGGGTCCCTCTGATTGGAGCAATTGTTAGGGAGATGCTTTGGTGATCCATGCATTATTTTTTAAAGACAACCAACTACATTAAGTAATAGCTACATGTAATGAAATGTTTATTGGATATTACCTTATTTTGTGGCTACCAATAGGTTACTTCACAAATGTCAAAATATGAAATGTATAATTTGTGGATGAAATGTATCAATAACTTGTAACACTGCAATGCATATCAGTTGTTTAATACTTGTTTTGAAAACGGAGTTTCTACAGGTGCTAAAATGTAACAACTTCAAACAAATACTAATTCTTAATATTAATTAGTAACAACTGAACTGGCACCCAAGCAGGGGGATACAATCAGTTGCGAGACAGACTTTTCTGCAAGTAGTGGTAAAAATTTGTGGTCAACCTTCTCTCTAATAGTGTTTGAAACCTGAATATCTTTATATATCCTCTCAACTAGAATGTCCTCCTGAGCACAGATGACAAAGTCACACCAGCTACAACCTGTTAGAAAGAACTGTTTTCAGGTAAGGCCAGTTCACATCACTTTGTACACCTGGCCACTTAGCCTCCAAGACACCAAAGTGGGACCTCACACTTGGGTCAAACATGATGCCATCTGGAAGCAATCCTAACCATGGGGCATCTGGGTGGACTACAAAGCCACATGGGAAGAAGTTACCATTTTTCAATGTGCAGCCCTCTTTTCATCTCCATGGTCTGTATACAAGATCCCTTGAACATCCGTTCCGCTAGGTGGTCAGTGGATGTCTCCCCTGGTACATGGCAAACCTGTATGATGTACATCATTAATGTTAAGTTTAGGCAAGTCCTGGAGACACTTTGTAAAAAAAAACAGTGACAAAGCCGGACATAGCGCTAGCAATATTAGTTTATTTAGGGTATATTCTGTCACTTTGGTGATTTATGCATAAAAGTCTTTTGCAACAGATTCCTCACCAAGGACACAATTGCATTGGTCCCCTTAGACAACTACAATCGTTGTCAGAAGACATTCTCAAGACATGGCTTGAATATGTGGCCTCTGATGAGAAAATGTCAATACAGCACACCCTGAACTGGGGTGAAATGAAAATCAGTGCCTACTATGTTCATGGATACGCTGAACGCGATGGTGTGTGCACAGTCTATGAATTTCTTGGGTGTTTCTGCAACAACCCGGTGACAATGATTCAGTACGGGTTGATGCACCAACAATGGCTGACAAAGCTTGAGGCTTTAAAAGAACAACACAACGTACATGTTCAATACATATGGGAGTGTGAGTGGAATCATCTTAAAAACATATCTGCAGATGTCAAAGCTTTCTTGATGACCTTTGATGCTCCAGAGCGTCTTGACCTACGGGATGCTCTTTTTGGCTGTCGTACCAACACAATTCATTTGAATTTTACGGCTCAAGAAGGGGAGACTATTCAGTATAATGACGTTTATAGTCTTTACCCATTCTGCAACAAGACAAAGACTTCCGATTGGGCATCCAAACATAATCTTTCAAACCACTAGACACCTACTTTGGTATTCTTAGGGCTGCGTTGTGTCTGCCGAATGGGCCTTTATCACCCCGTTTTACCGCACAGGGTCAGCGGTAAGCTGTTCTTTCCCTTGTGTAGATTATGTGCAGAGTCTGAAAACCAGGTAACGGATTGTTCACATAATGATTCAGAAAGAGCTTTAACTTGTACATGGGTTTCTATTCAGCTGGTTAAGGCTGTTGAGAAAGGTTATCGCATTGTGAAAATATTAGAAGTCTGGGATTTCACCAGGACATACAGATAATCTTTTTGCAGATTACATGAGAAAATTCCTGAAGCACAAGCAGGAAGCTAGCGGGTTCCCACCATCAGTGGTTGACGATGATGCTAAAGAACAGGATATCCGTGAGTATCATGAAAAGGAGGATGTGCAGCTTGACAAGGAGAACATTGTTGTAAACAGTGCTAGGCGATTTTTGGCTAAATTGGCAATGAATAGTCTTTGGGGTAAGATGGGTGAGCGGTCTAACCTTATGAACACAATGTTAATTACAGATCTGGAGGTGTTTAGCCACTACCTTTTTTCCAGTGAAATAGAAATGGGTTATTTCTCTTTCATCACAGACACAGTTGCGATGGTACAGTGGCGTTACACAAAACAGACACCAATCAAACCACGTAACGGCAACATTTTTATTGCCGCATTCACAACAGCTTATGCTAGACTCGAGTTGTATTCACTCTTGGAGAAGTTGGATAGATGTGTACTCTACACAGACACTGATTCAGTGATCCTTGTCACACGCCACGGGGACTGGGTGCCCCCACTGGGGCCATTCTTGGGTGACTTGACCGATGAGTTACCAGATGGTAACAGCATCGCACAATTTGTTAGTGGTGGGCCAAAGACGTATGGTTACAAAACCGTTAAAGGTCTGACCTGTCTCAAAGCAAAAGGCATTACACTCAACAGCTACAACACAACCATTGTTAATTTGGAGACGCTAACATGACTGGTTGATAACTTTGTACGAGGCAAGGGTGGTGATGATGATCACGTCCTTGCTAAGGCAGACACAATTGCGAGAGATAAAAGAACATTCACATTGAAAAAACGAGTAGTGTCTAAGCGTTTCAGAGTTGTGTACAACAAGCGTGTACTGCTCCCTGATTACAGCACAATGCCTTATGGGTACTAAATCACATTCTAGGATGGATAGCGGTTTTGAAGTCGTGAACCCACGACTTCAACACCCATTCAGCTGTGTCATTAGTGGCCCCAGTAACTCGGTTAAAACATATTTTGTGAAGATGTTGTTGGATAATGCTGATGTTGTTTTCTCCAAAGAAATTCAGAATATCATCTGGGTTTATTCATGTTGGCAACCGCTGTATGATGAATTGTTGAAGGTCAGGAAGATTACTTTTATAGAAGGTCGCTGTGTGATAATCTGCTACCGATTCAGAAAAACAACCTTTTAATTATTGACAATTTAATGAAAAGTGCATCAGAGAGTTTGGAGATGGAGTTTTCACACAATATTCACACCACCATAACCTGAGTGCAATTTACCTTGTCCAAAACATGTTTGTTAAAGGCAAATTTAGTAGAACTATTAACTTGAACACATACTACCTCATCTTGTTTAAAAACCCTTGTGACAATCAGCAGATTAGCATTTTAAGCAGACAAATATACCCCAGTCTTTCTCAGTTCTTCATGGAGAGTTTTAAAGACGCAACACAACCTTTTGATTATTTACTTATTGACTTTAAAGCTACAACACCAGAAGACTACCATCTGAGAACGGGGTTGTTTTCAGGGGATTGGCCTGTCGTGTACGTTCCTAAGAAAGTTTGATCATGTCTAAACGCATTCGTAGAAATTTACCTCTTTTGAAAATGCTATTTAAGGCCCCGGCGAGTCAACGAAAAGTTATTTTAAAATCAGCTTCCACCGACCTCATTCTATCACTCTGTGAAATAGCTCTTAGGCACGGAAATATACCCTTAACAGAATCTCAGCTCCGAAAAGTAAAGAGACAAAAGGCCAACATGATATACATATCTAGAAAGAACACTTCAGTCGCAAAGAAAAGAAAAACCATCAACCAATCTGGAGGTTTTCTACTACCGATACTAAGCGTTGCAGTACCGTTCCTAACCAGTCTAATTGCATCGAGGCACAGTTAAACAACATGGATCATGCTCAGAAAATTTTTCTGGTCCCATATGGAAAATAAATGTATTTTAAATATATTTGGAAAATATATTCCTGATTACATTTGGTAAATATATGTCAAAATGTTTGAAATTGTCCACTTAAATATATTTATAAAAAATGTATTTAATACATTTTTAAAATGTTTGTCAAAATATACTGCAGCATTGGACAGGCTGTGATTTGAACCTGCAACATTATGCTTCATAGTCAGGTGCGCTAACCACTACTCCAAACAGGATTATTTTTGTTTGGAGGGGCAAGTAGTGGTCTTAGCAAGTTTTTTACTCCTTTACAAAGTTTGCTTTTTACTTTCACAGGATCTGAAAAATGCATTTTAGTATGGGCTTCAAAATACATTTTGTGATGTATTTTCTATACAAAATACATATTGTAATTAGAGCATTTTTGACGGTAGATATATTCATCATATATTCTACATACATTTTGCATTGCAAAAATATATTTATTTTCCATATGGGGTGCCACAACATCAGTTAGAAAAACTGCGAGAATCCAAAACAACTAGCACCGATGTAAAACAATCTGTTGAAAATGATTTGGACTCATCGATTCGCAATATACTGTTGAAGCCTGATATGGATTTACATGAGAAAGCTAAAAGGTACTCTGCCATTTTACAACGATTTTTGGCTGTTGTGAGACAGGGGGAGCTTGACACAAATACACTGACTTTAAATCTACCCGGGTCTGAGACTGGGGCAGATGTAGTAAACATGACTGAGACTAAGCAAACTGTTGACCGAAATGTTAACCTTGTTGATGAAATTTTGGATAATGTGCCTGCGAGGTGTAGGAAGAATGTTGAATATATTCTTAATAGAATGCATAGGTCTAAAGATTTGACTTCATGGACTTCAAATGGTGAATTCATTTTCAAAGGAGAGATGATCAAGGGTACGCACCTGTTGGATCTGGTTAAAAGTGTGACAGCAACCAATAATATTGCTGACGCTAGAAGGCCATTGGGGTGGGGGGAGTTTTTAGACACCATGGCATGTCTCAACATGCCTTTTACAACTATTCCAAATGAGGTGGTAAAGCGTAAAATCAATTTGTATAAACAAACGTCTGGCGACACAATGGATGATTTAGCCACTCCCCTAGCAACTGGTTATCAACCAGCTTTCTTTATACCCCCTACCACGGACCCCACAAAATGGCTTCCATTTTAATTTGTTTTTATTTTATGCTTTTTATCATTTGTGATTCATTGTCAAAGTGTATGTTTTGCCTTGAATAATTGTTGTATGAAAAATACTATGTAAACATTGAATGTGGTTTTACGAATGGTTTTATTTTTGAATAATAAAGCTGACATACACATGATTTACTTTTCTATTTCTTCAACAACCTTAACACAAATGATTCACAAGATTGAGCATGTTGTATGCAATTAAACATTTGCTTATCACGCTTATTCTGGTACATCTTAGATACAAACTTTAAAACTAGCACATAATTTTTTCGTAAATCATCAATATAAAAAGACATAGCATCTTTATAACTCAGACCTCTTGTCATTAGATAGAGAAAGAACACACAATGTTGTCCACACGTGGTTTAAATTATGACCTGGACCTGTTTTGAACTGTATTCCACATTCTCACAGGTTTGCAGAAAGGCACTGATTGACTTGGGAAAATACGTAAAATCTGGGGGGTTTCCAAAACTGTCATAAAACCTTCCAACGCCATCATCTGTGATGTAAATAGCCAGCCAGTGCTCCCCGGGGTGATTGCTCTGGTGTGTATTTACAATCATCATTGATGCAACATCCTGGACTGGTCCACTAGGTAGTTGGTCGCATGCCAGCACACCATAGAAATGAGTCCTAGATGAAAATTGGTTCACCACACCGGCCAACTCTGCGGTATTCATTTCCACACCGTTTTCCTAATAGTAGTCAACCATGACTTGTCGTCGGTTTGACACTTCGATAATTGAGTCAAAAATTTAATAAACAACCAAATTAATTGTGTGGGGCAGTGGTTGTCTGAACCTCATCTCAAGTCGTACATTCCCTGACTTGATCAAGGATAGGTGCTGACCGCATTCCTCATCTGGTGCGCAGTTGAATGCATAAAGGGCATAGCCGTGTAAGAAGTCAGACCTGTCAATAGCCAATGCTTGGTCCTGTAGGTGTTTTCCTGAAGCTAAGGCCAAATTCATGCACTGCTGACCCCGTTGTGTAATTTGGTTGGAATGGTTTGCTAGGAAATTGCTGACCGTCTACATACATAGACGGTCAGCAAATTATAAACTCCAAATTATAATGTTTGAAATTAAATGGATTTTTTGTGTAACTTCCTGTAAAACTGTCATTGTCCACCAATCCAACAACAATACATTTTGGCAGAGGTCCTAAAAATAGGTTTTCCAGGTTGCAAATGCGACCACCCGCCAGTAAACTAAATGTCTTCATACACACTCTTTCAATTGGGTACTTGGCAGTGGTTGAAAGTAGCGCTGGAGCGTGCCCAAGTTACAAGGCTGGTGAAACAGACACTTTCTTCACAAAGAGTGATGCAGATAATATATGCAAACGGTAACTTACATCCCCTGCCCCCATAAGACAGAACTCGTCTTTACCGTGGACCATCTTAACCTTTATGTCAACGCCGTTTAACATGAGTTTCTCTTGAAGGAAGATCTCACTATGAACAGGGCCGATCATTTGAAATGTTGTATTATCCGCTGAATAGGTAGCCCTTTTCGTGAGTCCATCGTTCTTGCCTGCAGGGTCCGTAACATCCATGTGACCTGCGGCATCCTTGTAAAACAAACCAACTGAAAATTGTGTCTTTAATGTATCACATCCATAATTCAGAATGCTCTCTATAACTGCTCTGTATGGGGTATGTGTTGCTACTCTGGCTAATTAAACGATCACCCAAGGAGACATCCAGTTGTGAAAATAGGGTGGCTATCGGGTAGTTGATAACCCCAACACGTGGTCCGGCATCAATATTAGTTTCCGTTCGGTTTAGTGACTTTTACACGTAGGTACAACAAAGTATTGTTTAGGTCGACGTAGTCTTCACCATTTCCTGCAATAAAGAACTCCAGAGGGGCTGCGTCTGATATTGCTGATAGGGTCGGTATTTCAATGTATGAATTTTTCTCAATAGATGTCTGTGTGAAAGGAACTGTAAATAAATCCAACTCTGTTTTCATACATTCACCAGACATACGGTGTAGGAGTGCCATCTTCCTAAAATATGTTCTTAATCAACCTTGCAGTGTTCTCTTTGAGTGTCCTTCAAGCTGTATGTTTTCTTTTAACCGTGGCTCTTGTTTTTGCCTCATTCTTGCGTTTTTTACTCTTTGGTAGGCTCCTCCTACCAGAGGGTCTCTTTCTAACACCTCGAGTCATAACCATCAGCCCAGATCCATCCTGCTGTTTTGTTTGGTGTGCCATAACATTGCTGACAACCTCGCCAACTATATTCCTTGCTGCATTTTTCAAATGTGGTTTTGCTATTGAGTACCCACACTTCAACAAAGGTATTGCCATCCGGAAAAGCCCTCGGAAAAGGCCCCCTAGACCAGCCCCATACATTGCAGCGCTACCATGATACCCCGGTAAACCGTTACCGGCCTGTGTTGTGTAGCATTCAACATAACTTTGAGGATCATCGTAAAGTTTCTGAGGTCGCATCTTATAGTCTAAAAGATTGTGTGATGGTTCTGAAGTGTAATTTTGCAATCACCTTTCCCACTACGAATGAAACCAGCTGATTCTGATCAGATTTTACTTCAATACAGATCTCATCAAACTGACTCTTACTAAGAGGTACGTAGTGTGAAAATCTGTAAACATTTTAGAAATACAATCTACATCCACAGCATCATTACTCAACAATTTTATCACACAAACATCTATTACATATGTAAACACACAACAGGTGCCCAATTTTAAAGTCTTTGTTGTCAGCATTTGAAAATGTTAGAAGTTTATACATGAAGTTGTTTATAGCATTTGATTCAACACCGTTTGACAACAATTGCAGCCAATCATCAGATGTGTTCCTGACCATTTCCATATGCTTGTTCAGATTATTAAAATGTTTTATAATGACATGGTCTTGGTTATTACAAGATCTACAACCATCAATTCCACTCTTGATAGCTTTGCGTATCAACTGTTTAATCGCTAAAGCCACATAGGATTTGTTTAGATACATGTAAACACAACAGCTGAAGTTACCCATCCTTAGACAGCAGTCTCTTTGCTTTCATCGCACCAAGACGCTACTGCGTCGCATACAGCTTCCTCATTAAATTTATCCATGTATTCATCCCTATTCTCACTCAGTCTCTGTGTGATGTTCGGCTCCAACTTGAGCTCATGCAGAAAGTTCTCGGCTGCCACGTGAACATCGGTCAGCGGTGCATGAAACCCTGATGCATTCAAAGCCCTGACCAACACGTTTCAGTCGCAGTGTTAAAACAGTCTCCACGATGTCATCATAATGGGTCTCAAAAAAATAATCAGGTGGGTCGAGACAAGAATTTCTCCTATGGCTCAGGTGGTCCACTTCACAGCCGATGCATGCTTTGTGGAGAATAGCCGCAACAACGTTTTCCAGAATCATACCCAATGTTGCTTTGATGATCTTTAAAACTTTTGGTGCAAGGCGTTTGTCCATTTTGTGATAACTCTTGTCAGCATTTGAAAGGTATGACAGATTAAGAGGTCCTAGCTGATCACCAAACCGGTCAAGCCAATGGTAGTTTCTTGTTGGGTATACCGGTGGAATCGAGCTGTCAGGGTCCGGGGTACCATAGAAGGCTTCAGCGTTGTCAGCCAAGGCATCACACAGCCAGTCCTCAGGCTTGGGTTCTTCAAACTCCGGTTGGTTGTATTCTTGAGACAAATTCTTCCGACTGCTTGATAGTCACAGGCGGTCTGTCTGTTTTTATGCTGTGTTGAGGACTGTGTTAGCTTAAGGTGGAGCTTCAGGGTCTTACCTCAGTCGAACAGTCCGCAGTCACAGTCACACTCTAACCTGCTGACATTAGCTCCAATCTAACAGAGTCATACTGCTTTATTCCTTCGACAACATTAATCAGTTCATCTACCGTATTATGTGTGCACGGTTTTGGGCCCAAATAAAACACTTTTCAAAAGGTGTTCCATAAACTGGCATTAAAAACCATTTGATCAGTCACACCAGCCTTAAACTCTTGGCCTTCGAGTAATTCATAAAATGCAACCTCCAGTATCTCTGGGTTGAAAATGTATCCACCGATCCGCCCGTTGTCCAACTTCCACTCGCGTGCCAACATATCCCGGTGTAGTTGATGGATTCAGGTTAAACTCTGCATCGGTTTCTTCGGGGCTGGCATGATGATTGCGTCTCTGCTGTCCATTTGTAATCTCTTGTCGACTCGCTGTGCAGAGGTTAAGCTGTTAGCTTTCAATGTTGTTTCACCCAAAACATTGATCACTGCACAATCCGCCATGGTTTGTAATGTGTAGGTAAGTTTACTCAGGCAATACTCAATGCCCATCACCGGGGTCTGCGTGATTTAAATACACAATCCGCCAATCATCCCATAAAATACGAATGGTTAACACCCACCGGTTGTAGGACATCTGTTGTAGCACTTATCGGAACATAAAATGCCAGGGGTAATAGCATTGCTGAATCCTGGCGCCCTTTTGTTAAACACCAAACATCTTGCCACTGATATCACACTTATTTATTGCCTGGGAATTTAACATTCCGGAACGCTAAGACCCATTTGTTAAACATATCACACCTGTTATACCACTTGTCCGGGGTGTTTATCAATCGTAGTGAAACATCAAACATGGACACATCAATGCAATCATAAATTACAAAGTCACCGGACATGCATACGTCATTCCGGAAGTCCCACTCTAACACACGTCATACTGGAAGTCCATACGTCACACCGGAAGTCCCACCCAGCAAACCGGATGTCCCGCCCACCTGTCAAATCAATCTGGAAGCCCCGCCCACCAGGCTCATAAATCACCAAAGTGACAGAATATCCCCTACATAAACTACTAATATTATCTCTACTGGTTTGTAATATGCGGGACCGGAAACAGGCACACCGGTAGGAAGTGGGCATGGAACGTTCGGTCATGGAATGTGCATAAGGCCTATTTGAAATAATCCCAACCAAAAAGAACGCAATTTAAATTCACCAATGTACGTTTTTTTTATTATAATGTATTATAATCTTACGTTGAGTGACTTCACTTGATTTTTCGACCAAAAACACCCCCTTGCACTGCCCCTAGTGGTCTGGAGCACTTCTGTTTTGAGCAACTTGAAATGCAGCGTTTCTGCAAATGTTGCTGTGTTTTGGGCTAATGCTGTTGTGTTCTGCGCTGATGCTGTTGTGGTGTGAACCAATGTTGTTGTGTTGTGAGTAATTGATTGTTTTCTGAAATGCAGCGTTTTTACAAATGTTAAATTTTTGTTAATGTTGTTGTGTTTTCAACTTTTGAAATCGCTAATGATGTTGTGTTTCATTTTTGTTAATGTTGTTGTTTTGTGTGTTAATGTTGTAGTGTTTTAAATTTTTGTTTGCATCGCTAATGATGTTGTTTCATTTTTTTTATGTTGTGTTGTGTGTTAATGTTGTTGTGTTTTGCACCTGTGGGCCACCGTACCAATTGTCAACTAGCGCTGATTCCAAAATAACTACTTATGGAGCTACTTCCGGTGCTGACAGCCGATGTTGAACATAATTAACTACTCCTTACACTCCAGAGGCAGTAAAATAGCTGAAATAAAGCCTCTTCTGAAAAAATCTAATGTGGGACCGGATATATAAAAAAAATTATAGGACCAAAAATCTTAAAATCTTTCTTTTCGTTTTTAGTTTCCCAACAACTGTGTTCCTGATGACAAATAACATGAATGCTCCAGTCTGGTTTCAGACCCCATAATAGCAATGAGACTGCACTCGTGAAGGTGATAAATGACTCTCTAGTGGCTTCAGACAAAGGATCCGCATCTGTCCTGTTGCTTCTTGATCATAGTGCTGCCTTTTACACCATTGATCACACCCTTCTCTCGGAGAGATTGGAAACCCATTTTGGGCTACGCAGACACATTCTAGCCTAATTTAAATATTATTTATCTGAAAGATATCAGTTGGTATTTTTCCATCTTTGGAACATTGCAAAAATCAGAAACTTCTTATCAAAAACTGATCCATGCTTTTGTTACTTCAAGATTAGATTACTGTAATGCTCTTCTCTCCGGTTACCTTGATGAATCAATAAATAAACTTCAATTAGTGCTGAACACGGCTGCTAGAATCTTAACTAGAACAAAAAAAAATCCAAGGCTTGGGCTGATTTTAAGCTTTTATTGTTAACAATGGTGAACTGTGACTATTGGAGCTAGGCCCTCTGTTGCGGAAAAAGATCAGACGTCACACGTATAGATGGTGAACTCAGATGCCTGTGTATACAGAGCATGACTTGAGAACTTTCTTTTGCAGACCTATGTAGGAGAAACAATTCTTTGAGGACAGAGTCAAGCCACGCCTTGGCTGTGGCTCACAAAAGCAACACACACACAACGGTTGCAAATATCGATAGCAGGAATTTCAAAAAAACGTTTGCCAAAACAGTCACTCAAATAATGTTGGAATATATTCAACCACACAACTACTTGCATTGTTTCAAGACCACAGATAGTAAATGCTGTCAGAGAGAAAAATTTTGATGTTCTATCTCCAGCATGCAACAATAAAAAAAATGCACCACAACAGGAAATGTTATGCAGGCCTACCCAGTACTTCCAATTGCAACGTCATTACCTTTGTTTTTACCACATAACCAGTGATCTAAAGTTTAAATAATATTTCCGTGAGTCCATTCTCCAGTCCTTCTTTATGTAATGGGCAATGGCAGGTTCATATACCTTTTCATTTTAAATCTGAAAGAAGTTCTTTTTCGATTAAGATCAAAGTCAGGGCTGACAGTTGGGCCAACGCCATCATTACATACACTCACTGCAAAAAGCTAGCCAGCTAGCTAGGCTCAAGCATGAGAAAACAAGATAAGACTCGCTATTGGCTCTGAATTAGTGACGTATACTCAGGCCCTCTAGAGGTCCTTGAGACGTCATACAATTGTCCCACCTATTACAAGCCAATTTCTGATTGGTTGATTCTACTGTCATTCCAAATTGCTGCTCTAATTGAAGTCAATGTCAACGATGTTGGCTGTTGCCTTCTATTCAAAGCCAATTAGCGTTGAGCACAGCTAGATAATTTCTAGCTGGCATCTTTTTAACTTAAATTTATGAAGGTTCTGCACACATTGTGTATTTATTTATTCTCTATACGCTTTTATTTATTTTCTATTCATTTTTTCTCTATATGCAGTCTATTTAGGCAGCATATCAAAAGGCATGCACAACACACTGCGTTCACTACATAGCATGTTGTTGTCATTGCAAACATGTCTAAGATGTGGACAACTAGTCAAATAATGCAAAACAAAAGCATTTTCTTTTCCAGCAACTCAGGCTTGTATATGGCTGCATAACCATATAAAAATGATACCGCAAATGTAGCTGCCTCAGAATCAGAGTTTTATTTATACTCCATAAAAGAAATGTTATTAAAATATCTAATTCATATTAAAATACTTAATTTACAACAGAGAATGTGATATCCTACAAGTAATTGCTGGATCTTTATTTCTATTTTAGTAATATGAGACAGTGATGAAAGGTACATCATCAAAATAAAATCATTAGTAAATAACTGTGAATGGGGAGGTTAAGCAGCAGATATGTAAGAAACGTTATGGGAGGGGGAGGATGAGCAGTAAATATGTACATAGCATATACTGTGTATTCACAAAAGTTAGAAGAACTTTACCCTGGATGGACCTTAGGTGGTGTGTTGCATGCCAGAGAGATTTCTAGGACATTACGTTTTGTTTCACGCATTATTGTTCTGAAAGAACGCAAAATGTTTTTTGCATACAAAACGCCCACAGTATTACATCAGAATGTGGATTGAAGTGCGAGCAAGATCTGAAAAATAAATGTAGTCATGTTTTGGAGCCTCAATGTTGTGCCAGTTGCGCTACAAGTCAATTTTATGTGTAGTCGCAGTTGCCCTGGATTGAAGGACCCATCTGATGTCTATCAGCAGATAAGTTAATAAATGTGCAAAGTTTCAACACTTCATCTCTTTCTAAAAGACTACAAATCTGAGGGACATTAGTTTCTGCTCTGCCATAGTCCTCCCCCTCAGCTCTACGGGTTTTTTTAAACATCATCTCAGTACACTGGATACTGGTAGCCAGGTAACTTTACAATATGCAACACAATGGATGCCATCGTGATTTGAAGGATTCATTTTTGGATGGGATCTTACATGATGATATTGAACCATATGTAATTGAACTGGTGTAGGCTACTGTACAATGGATTTGAAAGACAGATGGATGTACTGGGTTTTTCCTGCCTGGTCAAACAGATCCAAATGTATGTACTAATTGCATTTTGACTAACACAGTTTAACAGGACCAAAGTGGAAAAGTTTGTTTTTTCTATTGATTTGTGTTGGTTCTTGCTAATTCAACAGTGGCTGTTGGAATTTACTGCTTATTTTGGCTAGGTTAAGATGCTAACTATTCAGATCGTAGCTGGCATTTCTACTGTAAAATATAAAGCTTCCTCGTCTTTGATATAGATAACTAGCTACTATTGTTAAAACAGCAATTGATTTTAGCCTTAGTTATTGAAAACCATTCCTGTGGGCAGGGTCGCTTTAATGCACAAGTTGACCGGGTCTTCAGCCCAGGGACCCCTAAATAAATAAATATATTAAGGTTGTCAAAGTTAACATGTCAGTGCTTGACATAAGTGGGAGGTGTCTGGAGCGTGGTAGCTGCACCTATTGTTCTTGCATCAGTGTCCCAGTAAATTAACTGGCGCTTGACTTTTGTTGGAGCTGTCCAGAGTGCTTAGTAGGTACTTTTTTCAATATAGCAATGGAGAGTAGGCATTCGTGTTGTGAATTGTGTTTACTCAACACCAGTTTACGAATCCTGCATAAGAACATGTTAGGAGACTAAACATCCGTTATTACAATGTATGTGCTGTTCCACATTGTTAGAAAATCTATCCTTGCATCCACTACACCATCTCCCTCCAAAAAACCCATTGAATGAGAAGGCCAGTGGCGCCGTCCCTAACTCTGACCCTCTTTTCCAAGTGGTCCTGAGATGCTGTGTGCACAAATCCACCTGCTTGTAGTATGGTAAGTTGTCATTATTTTACTAGCCAAAACATAGCATTAATGTCGTCACCAAACGTATTTACACATAAAACGTTGTGTTTTATACAGTAGCCTAACATAGCAGTTTTAGTACCTTACAGTTTTTTCCAATTGGTTACACATGTTTGCTGAATCCTTGGCTCTTTTTCCCAAAACTGTAAACACAAAACTCAAAACCACAAACACAAAATGGTAAACTCTACAAGTCCCTAGCAAAAGCAAACACTGCATTCAAAACTGTTTCATCACTGTCAAAAATGTTTTTATTGCATCAAAATGACACACACATCAGATGAATAGATCTGCCTACCAACCAACAGCACACTGATGTGCTCAACACAAAACACTACTATGACCTATTAGTTCTAATATCCCATCCGTAGGTGTATGCCTTTTGCATTCTCAGTGTTACGCTGTAGCCGGTTGTAAAAGATTGCCATAGTAACGTATACCTACTCAAATATAAATGAACAAACACACTTGTCTTTTGCATGTATCACTTTCCATATCCAAGAGGAGAAAACCAGGGTTTACTATGCAAAAAGTACAAATGAAAGTGACTAATTCTTTCAAAACTCTAAACACAAAAAGACAAAACCACATGCAAAATGTAGGACAGAGGAAATCAGGCTGCATCCCGCCTCCTATCTTGGTCTGGCCACAGCACCTCATTTACATCACAAGGGATGTTCTTCCTGGCGAAACAGCAGGGAAAGAATCTTCTGGAGTGACGGATCCAGACTCCGAAAGCCCCCACATCAACTTCACCACATGCATCCTCCATTGCCTGGAGAAGAGGCATGCATGCGAGGGGATGGCGGTCATTCACCTTCCATCACCATGCCGAAAAAAACTCTTCAATTGGGTTTAGGAATGGGGAATATGATGGCAGGTATAGAACAATGAATTGTGGGTGGTCAGTGAACCAATTGCGGACCAGTGCAGCCCAGTGGAAACTCACGTTGTTCCAGATGACAGCATACCTGGGCTGCTCTGGTCCACCCCTCTGCTTGGCCGGAATGAGGATAACATGTTGTGTGTCCAGGAATGTGATGAGAAGGGCGGTGTTGTAGGGACCAAGGTTGGCATGATGATGGAGGACGCCTTGCTGGTCAATGGCTGCACACATGGTGATATTCCCTCCACGCTGTCCAGGGACATTCACAATGGCATGGTGGCCAATGATGTTCCATCCTCATCCCCTTCTTTTGGCTAGGTTGAGGCCTGCCTCATCAATGTAAATATAAACGTGCTGAATTGCAACGGCATCCAGCTCCAAGACTCTCTGAAACAGACAACAAGACAAAATGTGAAATAGACCTAGAGCAGTCAATATGGTGAGCCACAATACACTGGATTACAGTACTGTAATGCGTCTATACAGTGCTGATGTGATAGTACATTCACAGTATAGTACTTACTTGCACATATTCATAGCGCTGTTCTTTAACCCTCTCCGTGTTTCGCTCAAATGGCACCCTGTAGACCTGTTTCATCTGGATTCGGTTGCGCCATAATACACGGTCCAATGTCGACAAGGCCACCTGCTGAATGTTATTGAATATTGTGTTGTCTGCAATTATGTGGTTCTGGATTTCTTGTAGTCTAATGGTATTGTTTGCCACCACCATGTTCACAATAGCAGTCTCCTGTTCTGGTGTGAACAGCCTGTGTCTTCCACCATGGCCTGGCCGTCTCTCAGTTCTGCAGTAGATCCACAAATATTACAGTATATGATTGGTTACAGTACGCTACAATGATCTCTTGCCTTTCAGTGTGAAATAACTGTAAAATTGGCCAACAATCACTGAGTAACATAGGCCTGCTGATATGTCGGACTGCAGTATACTACAGTGTACATCCATGAAGAGCATAGTGTAGATGGCAGGTAACTTACCGGTTCTCATTTCTAAATGTACGGATGATAGATGCAACCGTGTAGCGGCTCAGGTTGGGCTGAACTCTCTGCTCAGCCTCCCTCATACTCAATCCATGGTTAAGCACATGGTCAACCACTGTGGCCCTGATGTCATCTGAGACAACTGTCCTTCCTCGTCCTCCTCTTCCTCTTCCTTCACTTCCTCTCACTCATTGACCTCTAGCTCTTGCTTCACCACTGACTTCCATTTTCCTCCAAAACAGGAGAGCTCATCTGTGGCCTTATAGTGCTAAAGCTCTGATTGTGCACAATTCAGCAACTAGTGTTTACACCTGTGAGGAGTGGGTGTTGCCAATTGATGTATAGAGCTTGGCATTTTGATTGGTGTTGCTTTACAAAGGGACTACCGAGATTTTATTTTTGACTGTTGTGCTTAATGTAGATGACTGTGTGTAGTGTTTTGCAAAAAGTGTGATACAGAATTGGACACTGAGTTAATGCGGGAATTGTGCTTGCAATTTTGCAGACTTGGTTTAGGGATTTGTTACATGAGTTTCAGGTTTCGGTGATTGTGTTTCAAGTTGTGTAAACAATTGGGAAAAACTGTAGTTCAAATTCAAAAGGTTTATTTGTCATTTGCAATAACAATTTACGGCAATGAAATGCTTGGTTTTCCTACTCCCAACAGTGCAGTTAAAATTTAAAAAGTAACAGTAATTATAATTTAAAAAAATAAGATAACACAATCAATCAGTAATCACACTATACAAAAACACACATCAATAATAATAACTATACAACTATACAACCGTAGTGCAATGTAAAAGTGACAGGTGTGCATGATATAAGTGGCAGATGAGCATGATATAAAGTAACAGGTGTGCATGGACTATGGATGGAAGGGAAAAGGTGTTCCCGAGTTGAGCAGCCTTACAGCCTGTGGAAAGAAGCTGTCCCGTAGCCTGTTTGTTTTGGACTGAATACTCCTGTACCTTCTGCCTGACGGCAGCTTGGCAAACAGTCCGTGGCATGGGTGCCTGGGATCTGTAATGATCCGTTTGCTCCTCCTCCTACACCTCTCTGTGTAGAGATCTTGCAGGGATGGCAGGTCAGACCTTGTGATGCTCTCTGCTGTTTTAATCACCCTCTGAAGTGCTTTGCGGTCGAGGGCGGTGCAGCTGCCATACCAGGCAGTGACACAGCCGGTCAGGATACTCTCGATAGTGCATCTGTAGACGTTGGTGAGTATCCTGGAATCCATGCCAAATCTCCTTAATCGGTGTAGGAAGAAGAGTCGTTTCCTGGCCTCCTTCACCACGACGTTAGAGTGATGAGACCAGGTCAAGTCATCACTGATGTTGACCCGGAGGAACCTGATGTTGTGAACTCTCTCTACTGCAGACCCATTGATGTGTATGGGAGCGTGGTCTCCCCACTGCTGCTTCCTGTGATCAACAATCATCTCCTTCGTTTTGCTGATATTGAGCTGGAGGTTGTTATCCTGACACCACGAAGTCAGTGACCTTACTTTGTCTCTATAGGCTGACTCGTCGTTGTCAGAGATCAGGCCTATGATGGTGGTGTCATCAGCAAACTTAACAATGGTGTTGGAGACATGAGTTGCCAGGCAGTCATGGGTGAAGAGAGAGTACAGGAGAGGGCTCAACACACAGCCCTGGGGGAAACAGTACTGAGAGTCAGTGAGGAGGAGATGGCGTTGCCCATCCGCACCACCTGGGGTCTGCCCGTCAGGAAGTTCAGGATCCTTCTGCACATAGCGGGGTCGAGACCCAGATCCCTGAGCTTGACCGCCAGCTGGTGGGGCACAACGGTGTTGAAGGCTGAGCTATAGTCAATGAACAGCATTCTCACATATGTGTTTGTTTTGTCCAGATGAGAGTGCAGAGTGGAGGGCCAGAGCGATGGCGTCCCCTGTGGATCTGTTTTGTCTGTACGCAAACTGTAGTGGGTCAAGTGTTGCAGGCATGGAGTCTGTGATGTGTGTTTTAACTAGCCGCGCAAAGCACTTCATGATGATTGGTGTGAGTGCTACAGGGCGGTAGTCATTCACGCAGAGGACTTTTTGCTTTTTTGGCACAGGAACAATGATGGACTTTTTGAAGCAGGTGGGGACCACTGACTGATGTACCGATAGGTTGAAGATATCTTGTAATCAAGAGCAAAATGGTAGGAGATGATATTGGAATCAGAGATCAGCATCCTTCTGTGTAGATTTATATGGGCAACAAATACAGCTCCGGAAAAAATTAACTGCACCTTTTTCTTTCCTTTCCAAAAAAGTCGAAAAGGAAGGTTTTGAGCGAGGAACAGAAGAGTTAAAATTAAGAGAGCGCTGCAAATTGAACGCTTTTGTTCCTCACTCAAAACTTTCCTTTTCAACTTTTTTGGAAAGGAAAGACAAAGGTGCAGTGCAATTTTTTCCGGAGTTGTATATGCTGCCAGTTATTGTGTTAGCATCAGCAAACAATGAATACGTTTATCAATGGTAGGTAGCAGCCGCAGCATGCTGGAAGGCCTGCAGGTGGTAGGCCAATAAGGCTTAGAGGAGGGCCTGCAAAAGAGCTGTAGCCCAGGGGCCTAAGACAGGTTAGCAAGCAAGCAAGTTTATTTATATAGCACAATTCATACATAGAAGCAATTCAATGTGCTTTAACAATGAAAAGAAAAATTTAAAAATGCAATAGAATTAAAACAGTCAGATTGTTACAATTCTCTAACCTGGCTGTCTCCAGCATTTTACTAAATGTATAAATGAACGCATATGCAAATGCCATTGTGCAAAATGTCTACTATCTGGACATTTAGTACAATGGCATCCTTCATAGAACAACCACATCTAGTGGGAAGTAGAGAAAGCATGAATTCTTAGCCATTTCTACTGGAAAATCTCAGTTAATGTTGGTATTTTACCAATTGTATTGAGATGTAGCACTACAAGTATAGCCTAGTCTTTTTAAATATGGCTGGGTTTTACCAATTGATTTAAGTCTTGTTTATTGAAAACCCTGCCTTTGGGAATATGTTATAGAGTTCTATCTCTAGCAATCTACTGTAAATGACTACTTAAAATAAACATGGTTATTTTGCTGTAAAACTTATTGTGAGCCAGACAAATAACTATGTCGTAAAATTTTAAT
>JACXGI010004886.1:36379-50776 GCA_016801175.1 Esox masquinongy
GCAGGCAGGCAGGCAGGCAGGCAGGCAGGCAGGCAGGCAGGCAGGCAGGCAGGCAGGAAGGCAGGCAGGCAGGCAGGCAGGCAGGCAGGCAGGCAGGCAGGCAGGCAGGCAGGCAGGCAGGCAAAAACACAGACTGGTGGCAGGGACGGACATGAACCAAGCTGCAAACACAATGACTGACCAAGGGCAAACAGAAGAGAGCAATCTATATAGGGAGCTAACGAGAACTAAACAACAAACAGGTGAAATGAATCAGGACAGGCACAGGTTGCGGATAAGGACACAAACAAACCAAACATAACAGGGCTACATTCAAAACCAAAGCCAAACCAAAACAGAACAGAACAGAGCGTCACAGGCATATACCTACTAAAATAAAAATAAAAAAACTTCCACTACATTATTGCCTCAGCAAAGTCAATGGAAAATATAATTAGCTGTGAAAGCTTCTCTTGAGAATTAAATCATAGCAGCAGGCTAAATTAGCACTACCAACTGTGTCTTTACTGACAGCAGAATCATCAAATTCAGCAGAATCAGACCTAGCATTCTGCGCTGTGTGAGCGACGTGAGAATACATGTTTTTCAGTAACTCAGTATGATCACGATAATGACATTAAATAATAATATAATATCTGAATCTCGCAAATTGTTCATACATGTAGCAATACGCGTTTTGAGCACAACCCTAGTCTATTCTTCCGTAAAATTCTAATTAGTTATATTTTACACTAGATTGGGTTGAGGAGATTTTGTTTTATGACACATGTAGCCTATAATTGCTGACATTAATACATTAAGTAGTTGTTTTATAGTGAAATTCCTCTTTAAGAATCTTAAGCAAGAGATCTACATCATCTTTAAAGGTCAAAGAAAATATGAATTTGCAGCCATGGTCTTTATACTTTATACCAGGTATGAATTAAACCCAACAAAACAATAAAAATAATACGTTTTAAATTTATTTTACATATTTTATTTAGATTTTTGACACAGTATATGACTAAACAGGTTTCAGGTTTTTACATTCAGAAACCGAAAACGGAAGACGAGGCGTATTTCGATTCAAATAACCAATGAGCGGAGGATTCGGAGACTTCAGTCTCTGGTCCTTCTAGTCCTTGCGTTTTCACCTGCTCACTTCAGCCGAGAACCAGCTCTTCACTTGTTCGGACTTTCTTGCGTTCGAGAAACCAATTCAAAAGTGGGGAAAGAAAATATTATTATATCGTGTATTGTATGACAAGTAAATTCGAAAGGAAGAAACCCTGATATATCGAAGAATGGATTTGACTGCTTGCTTCTTGATCTCCCTAATCACTGCTACGATGTTTCTTCAAGGTAAAGATGCATACGCTGTAATACAGATACAGTAGTTTATTATTTGGTATTGTCTATAGTTACACTGTCAGAGCACAAACCACTGTGAATTATGTTTTTTTTAATGGTTCACATGTTTAATATCGTTATTTAGTCCGATCATGAAGAAAAACGATTGCGATAGAAGTTGTATTGCTGTCAACATTATTTTACGACTGACATATTAGTTTTAATGACAGCAGTATTTTTTTATTTGCGTTTTTTTAACTTAAATGAAACACTATGGTCTAATGATTATATTGTACGACGATGACGGCTAGACAACAGTAATACACAGCAGAAGTACAAACGGCTGAAACATATCAAACACCAGCTTGAAGTGCCGAGCCGGTATGTATTTAGTCTACTGTCGACGAATGAAATTAACTTCTAAAGCGAGACACTCATTTCAGATAGGGATTTGCGTGTAACCATAATTTGATATTCATGACTCCTAATGTAATTTAGAAGTTTATTTATTTTTATAACATGGAGACAGTGTATACGTTATTTATCCACTGTATTGAGCCTGGGTATTTTAGATAACGTCACTTGCACGTGTGCGTTTTCATATCTCTAGTGTTCGTGCGTGTGGGGTAGGGGGGTAAATGGAGAATTTTGGAACCGCAAACCATGTGAACCATGTGATGAAGCATGCGATCTCATGCGAAATTTCAAATGTTAATTAACTCAGTAACAGTGTGTTCTATGGATGATTCCTTTTGAATTTAATGTCTCTAACCTATTAGGAGAAACTTTTTTGTTTACCTACTATTTTCCACCCCTTATCTTTTGCATTATCTGTCATTCCACACTGTTGCTGTTAATAGCATTGCTCTTTGTTTAAGTGACAGGGAGCCATCTGGACATTGGGTGGTATAATTCCTATCTGGTTAGCCATAATGACTGACCCATGAAAGGTGGGCACCAGAGTTATTTTAGTTTGATTTAAACCATGCTGAAATTTGCACAGACCTCTGATGACATGATGGATGATGTTTGATGTTGGTTTGTTGCCAGAGTAGTTGCTCAGTCAAATGGTCCTTTAGTATTTTAAAAATTCATTTAACTTTTTTTTTACTTGCTCAATGGCATTATGGCCTGATCTGTTCCAAACTGCCTAACATTCCAATATGCGACTGATTGGACATTTTATGTTACACTAAGGTGGTTTTATTTCTGTTGAAATGGAAAACGTATAAATCTACATTTCCTTTGGGATCTGTTTCAGTGGGAATATGTTCTATAACAGTCACTGGTGTGTCCCTTTAAATACAATGGTTTAAACGATGCACACAACATGATGTTGGTGACAAATAAGGTGTGGTATTCAGTTTTGGTTTATCTCCAAAGGCTTAGGCTCAGGTAGAAAGATTGTTCCTAACGCTAGTGACCTTTGTCCCGGCATGTTAAACCCTCTAAGTTGTTGTTACCAGAGGGAAATACCTTGGTTGTAACCCCAGGACAGTGGGGGAGTTCCCATGAATCACGAGTGCAGTTCTTGTAGTGATATACTTGGTCGATGACCTCACATGGTATTTACCTTCAATTTCCAGCACTTCTCACACAGTTTTGAAAAGGTCCCTACTGAGCCATTTGAATCAGCATTGTTTCCCCATCAATACAACCAATTCAGTGTGATGATGTTGAATAAATGTTGATTTAGCAAAAGCAAAATATTTTTTTAACAAAATGTTTACTTAAATTCAATGACATCAGGACTTTTTGCATTGATTTAATGATGGAAACTCAATCAAATGTAAATCAAAACTAGACTGAATTGACATCTGTGCCTAGTGGGTCATTGTCCTTTTGAAGCACCCCTGTAAAACAGTGCCTGTCAGGGGGCCTCAGTTTGATCTCACCTTCCTGTATGCAGAAAGGTTGCTTGGTTTTGGTGCAGTAGGATTAACTGTTCAGCAGACAGCCTTGAGGTTGAGTGTACAGCAGGTATGCCAAGTGGTTTAGTGTATAATTCATTTAACCTTTCCCTCACATTCACACATGTAAATACAAAAGGAATGATGCTCACTTCTTGGCTTTCTGTGAGTCATCTTTACCAGCCACATTTATTTTGTCAGACTACATACGATGATTAATTAAGAGGCTTCTTTGTAAGTTTCATGCTCATGTTATGTGTCCCTGAACTCTTTTGCTGCCGTTTTCCACTAGAGGTTTCATGCAGATAGTTTTTTGCCTCATTAAATGTTTACATATTATTACACAACTGGAGTATCACAACAAACAAAATCAATATCTTGTCAAAACTCCACTGTTATCATGTTCCTGATAAAAAGAGTACCAAATAAAGTAATGGGCAACCCAGCCCCTCCTTTACTTTTACATGACAAATACATGATTCACCCATACCAGACCAGACTAGTAAGTGCATTTTGGTCTTTGATTGAAAGCGACAGACAGTTCCTCTTTGGTGATGTCATGGGTAAAATGTAATTTGACTGCCCAGGAACATGTGACGGTATCAAAATGGGGAAGTATAACACAATTTTTGCTCAAGTTTTCAATTTAATGTGAATGCTTTGTTTAATGTGCAGTAAAATGTAAATTCTATTAAGTCCACCATGCCTAAAAGTGACTCCATGGGGAAATACAAGCTCCAGTAGCAGAATGTGGAGGCTATAGAATGTGCCCATGTTTTCATGCCACTGCATTTTGATTTGTGGACTGAATTGTTTTTCAGCATACAGTGACCTGCACTATGTTAGACTCTTGTTAATTCCAATTAGATTTTGAACTAGAAAGTGTATGCGTAGTTAAAATGGGATTGGCAGTTTTGATGTTTTTATTCAATTCATTGAAGCGCTGTTTGGGAAGACTCACAGGTGTTTTAAGTAAATGCTGCTTCTGATGACATGTCACCTTCATGAATTAGTCCATTCATCTGTTATAGAAACCTTAGAGACAACTAAGTTGATGTGACAGCTAAGTTAAAATAAAAAGTAATTAATTTGAACCTAAGCTTCGAATACATGTTAATTTGGATACAACCCTCAAAAGCCTCTCACAGTTTATATCAGGGATGTTCCTACCAGATTTAGCAATTACTCTTATTACATACCCAGCAAACTCTGGTATCCTGACACCACCTCCTGATGTTCCTGGTCAGTCCTAACAACACTTCCTGGTTTCATAGTAAGCAGCTATCGCTTGGGGCCTGGCTGCCAAGGGCTAGATTGGTGGAGGAGGGGAGGTGAAAGACACCCTTTGCAAACGTAGGATATATTACTGGAAACCTAGGAGTTACCAGTAAATAAACAGAATTTTTGTACCTTTCACGAATTGTATGTCATTTCTGTGCCAATTTGCACCTCCCTCTGCTGAACTACCCAGGCACGGTCAGTGTATAGTCTTTCTATTTAGATTATATGTACACATGGAAAATTCATGCTATGTATACTTTTGGTAATTAGGGGAAAATATATGTCTATCATATCCGGTAACTACGGTAATTACTACATTTTAAAAGTTCAAGTAGATTCATTCAAGTAGAAAATACCATATTTAACATAAAAGGACCTATATTTTTGGCTAATTGCCAAAAGTATAGAAGATGCCGGTAATTTTAAGAAATACTGCTAGCTTTGCAACACTGTCCCTCATCATCAAAGGGTTTTACAGCAAATTGCCTTGACCATGTAAGATTTGGAGCATCTGTTAGACTCTTTACACACTACTCCTCCCCCTCACCCCTGCCTTCTACACCAACCCCCAACAATCCCCCATTTTTATTGGTGATGCTTAAAGTTGCTTAGAGTTTTACACTTGGATTGTTTTATTTAGATGAGACTTGTTGCCAGATTTGCATCGGATATTAAAAAAAAGTTAATAAATTGTTGCAGGTCACCTTCGGAGGAAACGTGGGACATTTTTCCAACAGATACTCTCTGTGGCTACTGAGGTCTAAAGATGATGTCTCGCTCAGTTTGTTTTAGCAGTGGAATGACCATTGATGTAGGAAGTCTGGTTCTGTAAGTCCTTCCAGCTTCATGAACAGAATCGGAAATAAGCATATAATTGGAAAGCAACTAAAAATATCTGACACTGGCACTGAAACAATTCCACTATCACCAGCAACAACACTTGTTCCATGGAGAGTGGAGAGTTAGTTAACAGGTTACTAGCATTGTTTGTAGGTTTATACGGCTTCCAGGTCAGAGTCTTCCCAAACCGCTCTGCGCTTTGCACTTAGTCACTGTGAGAGTTTGCTGTTGCTAGTGTGAATATGAAAATTTATTTACATATTACGTTATTGCTACTTAATTTAAATTGATACAGGACAGTATTGCCTACAGCCACCTCTACAAGATCACGCTCTTTTTTTATCCTGATAATGTTTGCTGCGATCTGCGTTTACTATTTCAATTTTTTACCAACTTTTACCAGCATTTAAAATTTGTATTCAGATCTTTTTTTTTTATGTGAGAAGACAAGTTATTTAATATTTGGTTGTACTGTATTTGTAAATGTACTCAAATAGAAGTGAATGTATCCTATAAACTATCCATTTAACCCAATTATTTTGTTTCTGGACATAAACATGTAAATACTGAAATAAAGGTATCCCTTTCAGGCTTATTTAGGAAATAAAGAAATTCACACAAATGTTATTTAAAATACATTTGGGGAAAAAATTAAGTACACGTTTTTCAACTCCCAGGTACTGTTTGCTATACCCTACTCCCCAACAGACTGGCAATTAAAATAATGTTCTCTGAGAGGTTTTTTGGGGTGTGGGGGGTGGATTGATAGAGTGATGGAGGATTTAAGCAGAGTCCGTGCTTGCATGGGAAGATTATTGTTCTCGGTCTCAAAAGACGCAAGGTTATTCCTGGCTTCTCAAATCACACAATGGAAACTAGTGTTGCTAAAATCCTCAGAAAAATAAGCTTTGAGTGGGAGACACTTTTAGTCCTACACACAAATTCTTTCATCAGGTATTATGGCCACCAAGTAGGGAAGTTTAGGAAGTTTTTAGAAAAGTGCCTCCCTTCTTCCTACCATCATCAAACACCGTTTCGGACTGCATTTATTTGAATTGGATTGTGAAAACCTCAGGGCGACCTGTCAGAACTCACTTAAGAGGAAATCAATAGCCATCAACGAAATCTTAACTGGACATGGACTCCTGGGCTGGCAGTGAGGGAAAATGCACCTAATTCTTCCTAGAGAGAACCAAAAGTGGTGATTATCTCAGTCTAAGACGTCAATCAACGGCTTAGCCTGCTATGAGCTGTTCGTGAAGCGAGTGGGATTAATGAGAGCCACCCGCAGCACACTGATCCTAATGAGACGGGCAGTTAACAGTATTGTCCTCTATGTGTTCGATGTCATGTGGTCACAGTCTCAGCTGGCTAGTGAAGCAGACTTTCCCAGCCTCAGAACCGGATATCATTTGAAAGCTTTTTACTTGGATGGATCTTCCAGGCAGTGCCATTTCATCCACGCTTTTAACATTTTAGTTCGATACAGGCCAAGTAAACGTCTATAAACGTCTTGATGTTGCAGTCAATGCTGGGGTTGGAGGTCAAAGGCTAAAGTACAAAATTACTCTTCAGAATGTGCTTTTTACATGCATTTAGGGGCTATAGCTGCTCCACTCAACAGTCCACTGACACCTGCTGTGACCAATTTTAGAGCCTACCTAGATTACAATGATAGTTGTGACAACAATTTCATTTAATTTAACATTAACATAATGTGAAAATACAATGTTCTATTCACACTAGCAACTCTTGCTGCGCCATAAGGGATCAACCCAAGTGTGCACCACGCCTTTGCCAGACCCCTTACCTGGAAAGCATATAAACTCACTGACAATGTTGTTTGCCTGTTAACTAGCATGTCCAGATTATTTCAAAGCACTGGCTATAACAATGGTCTTGACTTTTGTGAAATGGTCTTGATAGTGAAACAGCACAGTAGTTCATTCTTTCCAAACTAAATTATGACTTAACTTGAATCAGTTTTCATTTGGCTAATTTTTTATTTCAAACTTAATTTACTGTGGTAAATTAGGGTCGTAGATAATACTATGAAGTTAGCGCCTCAGGGACAGGGTGGGTAGCCCTGCTCTAAGAGGAACTCCTGTTGCTTGTGACATTGTGAGAAATTCTAATCAAGAAATCATATTATTCTTGTCTTGACATTTTTTTCTGTCTGCCATTAAATGAAAAAAGGCCACAAATCGTATAGTGTCATCAACGTTGTGCCCATATAAACATACAATGTAGTGACATACTGTAGTTTCAATGGCCTTTATGAAAATCTTGAAATAGCTTGATTTTCCCCACTTGAAAGGTTTTTCTTTGTCTTGTATGGAACCCACAACCAAGGGCATGTTATTTATCTGAGTGATAATCATAAATATATTTGTCCCCGTAACTGATTCTATGTTATGCCTTGAGCAGGGCTGCGGTAAGTACACATCACAGGATGGCTTCAGTGCAAGCTGGTTAATCTTGTACAAGGGAAGTGGAGCGTAGCCACTCACTTTACAGTGCTGTCTCTGTTCAGAGAGACTGATTGCTCCCAACATGGGTGCAAAAAATTCCAGAAAGCGGGTCGCCTGCACATTGTTTGCTCTTTATAATTGCGATCTCCCTATGCCTCAACAATGTACAGATTCACCAGCTTTGTGATTTTCCACCTAAATCAAAATGTTTTTGTTAGACCTTTAGGTACTGTTCCCACCTAACAATCTGCCCACTACTAAAGCCATTCTTGTAGAGGCAATGCGGGCCAAAAAGTACCAAATTTTTGTTGAAAAACCAACTAACCGGATATATTTTGAGCAGCGATGATGGACAGATATCAGTGACTAGACTTATAATTTAGAACTATTTACTTCCTGTAAAAGTAGAATGATGCCTTTTGAGACCCTGTCAGTCTACTAAAGTAGAAAAAACACAAAGCAGAACAAAGCTGCCCAACTTTCTTTAAGAGATGATGAATCTGCTGGAATTTAATCTTTCCTGAGTGGTTTGAACATGCTACATAATGGTATTGAAACAGGGTCAAGTGTTATTGTTCACCCCAATTTCGTGCTTGCCTCCCTTGTGTCCTCTTTGCCTGTTTTTAATAGGGCTGTATAAATCAAGTACAGGATGCGCCTATTGTTGTCGTAACATAAATGTAAATATATGTACCCAATTCATTTAGGTGGTTAGGTATGGGACGCCAAGGAGGGAGGTGGGGGGGTTGGGGCTAGATTTTATAATTTTGTGTGGAGACAGATGAGCTAGATGAGGACCTCCCCAATGGCAGCTGGCTTTAAATATTCCTAACCTAGGGGGTCCTGAAATTAAATTAGATTTGAGCTTATTGTTGTGTAGCTAACCTTGAGCAACTTGGGCCCTTCATTCAGTGAAAACCAGTAGGAGTTATTGGGACATTCAATACTGAAATATTGTTCTACAGTAGACAGAGTAGTGGTTGTTTTTATGTTTCACAATGTATAATACTTTTATTAAATGAATATAACTTTAGACCTAGCAGATGAGGAAGGGGGCTGTTATTTGTCTTATCTCTGGAAAGCTGGTTAGCGGCTTTGATTAAATTTTGTTTTCAAACTCTCTTCCAATAGTTCTCAACATGACGATATTGATCTTAAAGCCTCCATGCTGCCTTTATAATTCTATTCTAAAATCGTCACCATATGTCTGTGAAATCACTGTCTGCTTACGTTGTTAGAAAGAAAATACATATTTATAATAATTAACCTGAGCCTCCTTTGTTAGTCTGTGTAGGCTTTGGGAGAAAAATAATTGGCTGATAGGATGGTCTATGGGCATGTTTACATTATGCTATATTTTCTGCGACATATTGAACAAAACTCAAGAGGCTAGATTTTGTTGTGTTAACTTGCAGATATCAATAGCCCGAGACGCCACCTTCCAAGGTAGCATACGCCACATTTCTGATAGAGCCCCCAGAGAGTTTTGCAAGTGTTAAGACAATTCTGTCAGAACTGTATCAAGTTTCTGTACAGTCATTGGTCTATTACAATCAGACTTGTACTACTTTGTGACATCACTTAGCAGGTCAAAACGTCCATCCCACCTGAACAGCTCTTACACAAAAAGGGCATAATAACATATATATTTTACAATTTCAGATTACTTTTGAAATGTGATCATTATCCTCAAGAAAACAGGGAAATCACAATTTTTGACTGCACTGGGTCTTTAACACAATTGTTTATATTACCTTTTTTATTTCTCATTATTTTCTGGGAGATGATCTCCACCGCCCCAGGTAGTTCTTATCACCAATCATGAGTTAACTAAGGCTTTTGGGGTAATTAAAGCCATACTACAAAGTGAAGGTAGAAGACCATTTTCATGAATCAAATTAGTAGCAGCTCAGTAGTTCTGGCGTGCAGCTCCGTTGCAGTGCTGTGTTCTCTCAGAATGGCCTAGCACATAGTGTGTGGGTGTAGGGGAAAATGACTATAAATGATCAACCTTAGAGGATTGGACTTCTGCTTAGTGGCTAAATAATCAGTTATGAACAGGAAACATTTTTCTAGCAGCCCTTTGTCACAGGCATGGTCTGTGACTCAAATATTTAATGTTAATGAATAGTCGTTACACAGTCCACTCGTTGTGCAGGAGTCAGTATCTTTTTAAACTTAAATTATTATACTGTTAAATATTAGACATTTTTATGTGCACCAGCGTAAGTTCTGACAATCGGTCTGAGGATTTCATCCCGTTACCTAACAGCAGTCAGTGTACCGTTAGTTAGCACATGGAGGTCTGTGCGACCCTCCAAGGATATGCCTCCCCAGACCATCACTGACCCACCACCAAACCGGTCATGCTGGATGATGTTGCAGGCAGTATAACGTTCACCACGGTGTCTCCAGACTCTTTCACGTCTGTCACATGCTCAGTGTGAACCTGCTCCCATCTGTGAAGAGAACGGGGCGCCAATGGTGGACCTGCAAATTCTGGTTTCGTCTGGCGAAAGTCAATCAAACTGCATGGTGCTGGGCTGTGAGCACAGGTCCCACTAGAGTACGTCGGGCCCTCATGCCACCCTCATGGAGTTTGTTTCTAACAGTTTGGTCAGAAACATGCACACCAGTAGCCCGCTGGAGGTCATTTGGTAGGGCTCTGGCAGTGCTCCTCCTGTTCTTCCTCGCTCAAAGGAGCAGATACCAGTCCTGCTGCTGGGTTGATGCCCTTCTACGGCCCTGTCTAGCTCTCCTTGTGTAACGGCCCGTCTCCTGGTATCTCCTCCATGCTCTTGAGACTGTACTGGGAGACACAGTGAACCTTCTTGCAATGGCACGAATGGATGTGCCATCCTGGAGGAGCTGGACTGCCATTCCTTTTCAACTTTTTTGAAAAGGAATGACTGCCAAACTTTCCTTTTCAACTTTTTTGGAAAGGAAAGAAAAAGGTGCAGTGGTCTCTTAATGTTTTCCGGAGCTGTATAAGGGGGGAGAAAATGTGAGAGGCTTGATCATTACAGCAGCACACTCCAGCAACAGGACAGGCATTTTTCTTACAGGAATCGAAATGCATTTCCTTCTCTTTGTGAAAAGTATGGTTTTATCTGTCCAAAAATTTTGTTTTTCCACAAATTCTAAAACTCAGAAAATACATCTTTGCCATCATTTGATTTGATTGCACTCTTCACATGGACCCAAAATGTATTTATTTACCAGTCTGGGGGGTTAAGTACAAAAGGTAACATGTAGAAAAGGGTTGGGCTAAATCCAGCATTTCAGAGTAAAGCTATGTAAGTTAATTTTCTGCTGTGAAACTAAGGGCTTAAAGACAGTGGACAGAGCATATTTTCCCCTTAAGTGATGGTTGTCCATTGACCACAATTTAGCCTCCTGCAGGGCTTTGAGGGATTGCCTCCCAGCCCAACCCCGTTGACTTTGGAGGTCCCTCCAGAATCCTGTCATTGATCAGCCTTTGTGTAAGACTTGAAGAGATGCTTAAATCTTGCAACTTAACTGGGCGAGTGAGGGTGTACACGCATGCCAATGTGTGTGGTTACCATTTGGGGTGTGTGTACGCACATGGGTGTTTGTATACACACACACACATTCAAATAAAATAAACACTTATATCCGATAAACAGTTAGAGTTCTAAAAATGGCTTTTGGCACTCATTCATCATTCTCTTTTTCAGTGATGATTCATAGTAGTCTAAGTGAATTTCAGCAAACATAAGCTGTGTCCTTGACTGGTTGCATTAGGCTGGTGCGCTGAGAGAAAGGGCAGACACAATTGCATGTATAGCCATAGCCTGGCATGCATGGAAGTACATGTTGAAAGCCAGGAGAAGATAATGCCCTGTCCTTTGGCTAATTTTAACCTCTGTGTTGACGGGAACCACTTCTTTCGGCCTTATTTGGGATATACTGGACATCGTCAGTGTATAAGCCGAGATAACGGCAAGCTTTTTGAGGATGTCCTCATAGCATTGGTATTTAAAACAGACATTCTTCCTTCAGGACCCAACCTGTTTACTCACAGGAAAGGTATGTTATCCGGAATGATGCTTACAAATCTATACCCTGGACATTTTTCCTAGCACACTCGAAACCTTCAAAAGAAAACCACACAGCCAAAAGATTTTTCAAAGTGTGTTTACCAGAGATAAGAGAGCCGAATAGTTTTTTTCATGGCACTGCATTTGGGGGTGAATATATCTCTCACCTGCTCGAGAGAGAAAGACAAAACACTTTTTGTTCCAGTGAGCCCACACATGGCTCTTATGAGAGTAGTCATCAGATAATGAAAGTTACCACCACGGTAACCGAGTCCTTTCCGCCGTAGCCCAAGTACAAAGGCCCTTGGAACGTGAGGTAAAAGAAAAGGCCCCCATGCAGTCTTTATTTTGAAATTTGAGCCAAATGCTTGATAGTGAAGGTGGCAATTTTCTCTGGCCTATATTAGCCTCTTTCCCAGACACATATAGTGGCTAATGGAGCCAGCTGGAGGCTATCCAGGAAGTGGGGCAAACAGAACACAACTGGAGTTTATTATCTTGTCTCTGAAAAGTGAATGACAGTAAATGGTATGTGCCGGTGGCATGTGGCTCGAGTCTCTCTTCCCTCCTCTCTTTCCAATTTTGCTGTGTTGATGCCTTCAGCTCTCTGAAAAAGCTTGCTCTTCATGTGGACAAAAACAGAGCCCCCAAGGCCTTTCCAGAAGTGTCCATAGCCTACTGCCATTTGCCATTTTGTTGGTCTCCAATGCTCAGTCCAGGCCTTACACTAAAATAAATTGGATGTTTCTGAGTTATCTATGTCTGTTGATATTGCCTTGGATAATGCATGGACTCGCATACATCTCTGTCCAAAAGCACTGACTTCATCCTTGTGGAAATCTCCTGGGTTCTATGTTATGGCTTTTGTCTATTTAATTCCCTGTAATGATGTCACGTGGGCTCGTGTGAACTAAATCCCGATGGTGTTTACAGTTTATTACAGTTTGTTACCATTGGACCCAGGTATGTTGACATGTGTAGGAGCAGAACTAGAACGACAGCCTTTTGTTCCAGTTAGTAACACCTTTGGGTGTGGCTTGGTAGCTCCATGGGTGATGCAAATCACCATAGACCAGGGAGATTTGCATTTCTAACTGAGATCATCAGGTGAGAGAACATGCTTTTGGCTGGACGAGCAGTTTAGAAAAAGGCTAAATATCATGGCGCAGATTCAGATGCCTAGTTTAAATGCTTGCGGTGATCTTCAACTCTCCAGAATCCACAGGGTATTGTTACAAGGAGACAGGGCAGTAGATACAATTGGATATTATTATTTTTTTTCCCTTGGGTATGTGTCCTGCAATTTGCCAATTTATAATTTCCAAAATTCTTCAAGCTCTGTCACGGTGTTGGGGATCAGATTTTCAAGAATTGCAATACATTTTCAATCAGATTTAAGTGACTATAACCTCACAGCAACTCTAGTCAAGATTTGGCCATCTGTTCCAGGTGTATTGTCCTGCTGAAAGGTGAATTCCTCTTCCAATTCCTCTCAGCCTGTGCTTAACTCCAGCCCATTCCTTTTTGTTTGGAAAAAATCCTGTCTTCGCAAATTTCAAATAGATTCACCACCATGCTTGAAAGTAAGAAGACTGTTACCCTGGGATGTTCGATACCCCCACACACATAAAGCTTTGAGTTAAGACAAAAATGTATTATATAGCTTTTTTCTACAGTATTACTATTTTACACAAAGCATGCATGGTTGCATACTAAGAAAATCCATTGGAAATAGTTCATCTGATGCTTTCGGCTTATTGATTCCAACACCCTACGGTACTGGGTGCCCAACATGGGACATACTAATCTTAATCTGACGTACCACATTCTCAGGGATGCTGACAGGAATGACAGGGCCCAGGACAAAATTTAACGTTTAGGACCCAAACCACGGGCCAAAAAATTAATTAATAGTAATTATATTACTGTCCAAAAAACAGGTCATAAATGTTTTATTGTTTAATGTTTTAATTCATAACAAGGCCACATTCAAATCCCTTTTGTTATTAACACAGGTAATTAATTATGTCACATCTTTTCAATTCATAACCTACTCAGTCCCAATCAGCCATTACTTAACTGCTACACATATTTAGACGTTCTCTTTTACATTTGTCCTTCCATTTCTGTGCTCCTAGTTTTGGTTGCATGGTGGCAATGTTTTAGCCAGATAGCTACAGTACTGTAGTTAGACAAATTTATTGGTTAAATTTGAACATTTTTTAAGCTGCACTATGTAGGATTTGTTTCAGCAAAAAAAACAATTACGACATTTTGCAATTACTCACCCGTCAGAAAGCGGTTCCGCACCAATGCCCGATAGAGAATCACGTTCCGAATAAAAATATGAAAAATGGAATTACCTGTACCGAAAAAGTTCGACAACGTTCTTCTTAGCCTTGCTAACGTTAGCTTAGGGTTCCTGGTAGCTAGCTACAGAGAGTTGGTCTAAGTCTTCTTTCGCTTTGCCGTTTTCGTAGTGTATGCTGTAGTAGACAAGGGAGG
>JACXGI010004887.1:8308-50813 GCA_016801175.1 Esox masquinongy
TTGTATTGGTCTTAAGTAATATTCTAATTTTCGGAGATACTGAATTTGGGATTTTCATTAGTTGTCAGTTTTAATCATCACAATTAAATGAAATAAACATTTGAAATATATCAGTCTGTGTGTAATGAATGAATATAATATCCAAGTTTCACTTTTTGAATGGAATTACTGAAATAAATCAACTTTTTGATGATATTCTTATTATATGACCGGCACCTGTAATGTTGCTGCAGGCCTCTTGGAAGCCTCCCTGACTAGTTTTCTTCTCATCTTTTCATCAATTTTGGAGGGACGTCCAGTTCTTGGTAATGTCTCTGTTGTGCCATATTTTCTCCACTTGATGATGACTGTCTTCACTGTGTTCCATGGTATGTCTAATGTTTTGGAAATTCTTTTGTACCCTTCTCCTGACTGATATCTTTCAACAATGAGATCCCTCTTATGCTTTGGAAGCTCTCTGCAGACCATGGCTTTTGCTTAGAGGTGCAACTAAGAAAATGTCAGGAAAATCCTACTAGAACAGCTGAACTTTATTTGTGATTAATCAGAGTCACTTTAAATGATGGCAGGTGTGTAATGACTTCTATTTAACATGAGTTTGAATGTGATTGGTTAATTCTGAACACAGCCACATCCCCAGTTATAAGGGTGTGCACAGTTATGCAACCAGGTTAATGTAAGGTTTTTATTTTTCATTTTTCCCCCTCGAAGATTTCAGTTTGTTTTTCAATTGAATTGTTCACATTATAGGTCACATTAAAAGTGGAAAAAGTTCTGACATGATTTATCTTTGTCTCATTCTTTTACATCACAAAAACCTGGCATTTTAACAGGGGTGTGTAGACTTTATATTCAATCATTGATTTAAGCACTGATTATTTAATTCACATATAATACTCCAAATACTACAAAAGAGCACAACACTCTGGCAGATGTAGTGGAAGGAAGCTGGTAGTGTGGATGCCGCAAGGAGATGAAAACAGTTTGTCGCAGGTCAGGAAAGGATAAGTCCTACATGAAACAATACTTTCTACTTAAATTCATTTTACATTTCTGTTCTTAAAAATAGAACTGCTATGTGTCTTTCATTAACGCCTCAGGGTCCGAGGAGATTTAGGCTGGATTTCACTACTTGGACACTACTTGGGTCCTAGATTCATTTCTGTAACAGATATAATCTATTATGATGTATCGTGGTAATCACAACCCCCTTAGCTACAATAAAAACACAAAAAAACAGACTTCTGGGTCACCATTTAGAAAACTCATCTGTTTGAAAGGCAAAAAAATATTTTTCGTAAAACATTTCTGCCATTCAGGATGATAAAATTTTATTCTAACACTTATGAAGTTTTGTTTCAATGGTATTCCCTGATAGTTCCATGCTTTTACTGTCATATTACATTGCATTGTGTTGAAACTAATGAATAAAACAAATAATACAAGGTAAGAAATATGGGCACCCCCCATAGAAGTAAAACACTATAAAAGGAATTAGAAAGAAGATAAATCATTTCTTTTTACATGTAATGACGCAGAACGGCCACCAGGTGGCAGCACGAGATTGCTAGTGAAGTTTGGACTTCTATAATTTATAAAATCAGAAAAATTACCAACTTCTTCCCAAAAACTCAAGAACATCCTCATACTATGTTGACAGAAGAACATTTTTACATCATATTTATAATACAAACGATGTATTACGGTTCAATACATCATATAAAGTGATGTACACCCTTGTAATCCCTATAGTCTTTACACATTAGCCTTTCTAAGATGCATGGTCAATGTCGTTGCCTGGTGAAAAGTTTTCTTCCTGCAGGCTGTGGTTCCCAACCCAAACTATACATGGAACGCTTCACGAAGGTGGCTACATAAAATATACATTGAAACCGAACGATTATGGCGATTAGATTTTCATTAATATTTATGCAAATGATCACAGAGTGCTCCATCCGCGGATCGAGACTCTGAAATGTCCAATACACTTAACATTGCACCCCACCATAAAATTAGGGAGTTGTCAGAGTGTGTTAATACACTGTACTGTAGTACTGTATATGAATGGGCAAAATAATTGTAGTAAGCTAATGACTTGTTGGCTGAAGTACTGTACCACAAATAGATATCTATAGCGCACAGTGAAAAGCTAGTTGGCTAGCACAGATTGCGGTTAACATTCAACGATTAAGTACATATTAATAAATGATAAACAAGATATAAGTGGTTGAAATACTTAAGTTTCTCATATGTACACATATAAATACAAGTTATGTGCACTTCGTACAAACAAACCCAAAGAGGTAAAAACATTTCTAGCTGATGCTTGAAAAAAGTCGAAGTGCGGTCGTTGTTTTATTTCATAGACTTACATTGAAAACTAGTCAGCAACAGTATTGTAGCCAGATTTATTACTGTAACTTTGAATGAAAAATGTTTTACTCTGTCGTAACCCTTAAACAACATGTCTAAATTTACAAAAACTCATAACGGTTATGTTAAAGATGTTTTCTGAAGATTTCAAGGACACATGGTGTAGCTACACACCTGTATAACACCCTAAATAAATGCGGGAGAGCTAGTGTTCTTACCTCTTGGCTTCAGAGTTTTGGAACATCGGAATGGATAGAAACGCGTCCAGGTCAGCTCTGAACGGTTCTTTTGCAATCCAATAGCACTCTCTACTTTTACCTTAAGTGCTAGGATTACATAAAGAGACTTTTACTCATAAAGGGGAGAGCTTCCGAACAGACTACCTAACAAGAAATTAGCCTATTGTCACCGTCGTGGAGGTAGGACACAGGGACAGAGACGTCAGTGTGGTAGAAATCCATGGTTTAATCAAAATGGAACTAAACAATAGCAGCAACTGATGACGTTGGGCAACAAGCTCAAACAAAACCAAAATGAACCACACCAGGTGTGGCCAAATTTTGAACAAAAGTAGGATGCCCAAATGGAGGCAACGATCTACACCTGCCTCCAATTGGGGAGACCAAAATGAATAGAGGCACCACCTGCTGTCCTGTCCTGACAATGACTCCAGCCCAGCGCAGAAATGGCTAGGGGCATAGCCAGGACGTGACAGTACCCCACCCCAAGGCGCGGGCTCCCAACCGCAAGACCTGGAACAACCCAGGGGGGGAGGGCGGGAGGATGACACCCTGACAGGCGGAACAGGCCGGGGAGGCGGAGCCACCGGAACAGGCAGGGGAGGCGGAGCCATCGGAACAGGCAGGGGAGGCGGAGCCGCCAGAACAGGGAGGGGCGGCGGAGCCGCCAGGACCAGAGAGGGTGGCAGAGCAGCCGGGGCTGGAGAGGGCGCTGCTGCGGCCGGGACAGGAGAGCCGCAGGGCAGGAGAGGGCGCTGCGGGTCAAGGCGGCGACGGCCAGTCCTCTGCGGGTTCTGGCGGCGGCGACAACAGGGCAGCAGGGGAGCTGGCTGCAACTCCAAGGCAGCAGGGGGCGCTGGCTGTGGCTCTAGGGCAGCAGGGGATGCTGGCTGTGGCTCCAGGGCAGCAGGGGGTGCTGGCTGCGGCTCCAGGGCAGCAGGAAACACCCGGCGCCTTGGAGCTGGAAACGGGCGTGGACAGGGCGTTGGCTGCTCCAGGCTGGCCGGGGGCTCCACCACTGGTGGGGAGACCAGGTATGGCGGATCATGGAAGCCCCACCAGTCCTCACACCTACCGACGGCCAGGAGGGCTTCTACAGGCCCCACCAGAGGTGTTGCCCAACGCCTTGGAGCTGGCACTGGAAATAGCTGGGACACCTCGATCACTCCCCACGATCACTCCCCATCTTCCCACCCCTCCGAGGGTGGCAGCCGAGCCTTGGGGTCCTCCGCCTGCCCCCATAGCTCCCCCCAAAAAATGTCTTGGGGCTGACTCACGGCGGATCGGTGACGTCGCATCTGTCGTCGTCTCCTCCGGGGTCGCCGCTGGGCTGGCCAGGTGTGCAGCGGGTGACGGTAGGGGTTCTCCTCCTCAGTGTCGCTGTCAGGCCAACCGAGGAGTTCCCCTACCGTCCATCTCAGCTGTGTCTCTGGATGGTGGATCATTCTGTCACGGTCGTGGAGGTAGGACACAGGCGCAGAGACGTGAGTGTGGTAGTAATCCATGGTTTAATCAAAAAGGAACTAAACAATAGCAGCAACCGATGACGTTGGGCAGCAAGCTCAAACAAAACCAAAATGAACCAAACATTTAACATAAGTACATTGAACTCCAACTGGGGAGACCAAAATGGATAGAGGTGCCTAGAGGCACCACCTTCTGTCCGGTCCTGACTATGGCCCCAGCCCAGCGCAGAGATGGCTAGGGGCATAGCCAGGACGTGACACCTATTATGTACCTCCGGAATCTTAGCTAGAAATATTTGCGCCTGTTAGAATGTTGTAACAACGTAATGTGTAACGTTAGGGAATTACCTTGCTGTGACGTAATTGCTGCAAAGTTGTAAATGCACTTGCAAATATTTAAGTTAGATGCAGGTTAACTTGTATAGGTAACCTGCATCAGGTATACTCACTGTCTGGCATCAAGTAATTATTCACACTTAAAAAGACACATCAATTCAATTAAATTATACTGCCACTGCCCTCCTCATAATGAAATTACTGATCTGATTCTGACGTGTTTAGAAACAATGAGGTGGGAACATGGAAACCAAAAATTCACCAATTCAAATCATATAAAAATCAGATAGAGGTTCTCTTTGAAATATACAGGGTTTCACAGTAGTGAATGTCATAGAAATCTGAATCAATTAAGATTATTTTCTATGGTGGTTGTATTAGTTCTGTTTGCCACATATTTGAGAGTGTGGGACTATTCAAATAAACTGGACAACACACAGAACTCCTCATTTTGTATGACCGTTATTTAATTTAACTGTATTCTGTTTTACAATGAAGAAGCAGGTATTCGCATAAAAGTGCTAAAACTATAGTTGTCTTGAACAAATAATCATTATTACAAGATATATCTTTCAGAATTGTAGGTCTGTAAAATTTTTGTTTTTTTGTATACAGAACAATAATATGCTATGCTGCTCAGAACAGTTTTATTCTGCATTTTTGTGCTGGTTATCAAATATACATATCCTCCAACCTTTTTATAATTTCTTACAGTTTTGATGTTTTACACCACTTCTTTTATCCTCTTGTTAAAGTGTTTCATACAAAAGCAGACACATACACTATACAGTTGTTTCGGCAAGGCTCTGACCATAGACTGTAAAAAATATATGGACATAGTAACCGTGACGTCACCCATAGGTGTCTGAAGACCCGTTTTGAAGCTCATTTTCATCAGAGATGGCCGTCGCCATCTTGGCAGCGCGTCACTTGGCCTTATTCCCGAATAACCAAAAATGGGCGAAGAGGTGGGGCGTGGGTGGAGCTGAGCTCTGTATGGTTACGAGTCATTAATTTGGTTGTCACTTGATTATAAGTGTGTGTTTAGCCCCTGCAGCTTGGCTGGAATCTGTGGGGAAACCTGCTGAATCCTGATTGTGTTGTTTCTCCCGTCATTTTGCTTGCTTTGTGGTCGTATGAGTAAATGTGACTGGGTGTTGTGAGTTTGTTCTTATAAGGACATTGATTTGGGCTATGTGATGGTTATGTGTGAGGCAGCATCCTGTCATACTGCGTTATAGTGGTACATTCTTGATTGTTTCAGTGACCGTGTATTCATGTCGTGTCAATTAGTATATTGTAAGTCACGTAGGTGTGAAGCCTTGTGTTAAATCACTTTATTCCACTCGATAAAGGTTATTGTCACTGTGACTATAGGTTGGTTACGTCAAATGACTACAGTGAGGGAAAAAAATATTTGATCCCCTGCTGATATTGCACGTTTGCCCACTGACAAAGAAATGATCAGTCTATAATTTTAATGGTAGGTCTATTTGAACAGTGAGAGACAGAATAACAACAATAAAATCCAGAAAAACTCATGTCAAAAATGTTATAAATTGATTTGCTTTAAATTAGTGCAACCATGTTTCTATCTGTTTCTTTACATGGTTGTGTGCTACATGGTTCTATTTCTTCAGGGTTAATAGCTACGTTAACAGGAGGAGGTTCACTAAGTTTCTGTGGTTGTGTTTAGTAAACTATTTACAGCACTCTATTTAGAGCACTCTCTGTACACACACACACAGACACACAGACACACACACACACACACTCACACACACGACTTAATAACTATGTTGTGTTTTCAGCACAATGTTGAATAATCTATTTTAAGACACCTTTATTCTGTCAAATCTGGCACATTGTAATTCAGTTACAGAAGCAGGAATGTTTTTGTCAACAATTAACTAAATAAACATTCTACTGACATCAATGTTAACAAACACCAATGATAAACAATAACAACCAGGTGAACGACTTCTAAAAGAGAAAGTTTTACTGACCAGTGTGGTGATTCATTCTATTGAATAATGACTGTAGCTTACAGGTTACATGTTCGGTGGTGTTTAATGAAGAATATTTACAATTATATGATATATTTACTCACTACTAGAGAGTTATTGTCAGTGTTTTACTATGGTGTATCCTACTGGAAATGATCATGATTGGAGTGAAACATCATGTATTTGATACAGGGACCATCTAACACAGAGACACTGAGGAGTCAGTATGAACCAAAAACCCTGGATAGAGTGGCTCAGTGAATGTGGTGTTGAATGTGTACAGGTGGGTCAGTGTGTAAGAGACCCTGTAGAAGGACAAAGTGCCGGCTGGACAGTCCAGATACACTCCTACTCTGTGGGAGTCTGAGGAGGTGACAGGTATGTCAGTTGTCTTCTTATTGTGCCTGACAGAGTAACTGTCATCATAACAAACCAGACTCCAGGACTTGTCATTGAGTCCAAGCCAACATCCATCATCCTCTTCTCCCCTGTTGATTCCTTTATATGTCACTCCAATCTCAGCCCATCTCCCACTCCACTCTACCTCCCAGTAACAGCGTCCAGACAGACCCTCTCTACACAACACCTGTTGATAGACCTTAAATCTCTCTGGGTGATCAGGATATGGCTGCTCCTCTCTCCTCCATGTCACCTTTCTGTTCTTCTCAGACAGAGAGAGGTTTCTGTGTACTGTGTTTGGGTCCACTGTGAGAACACAGATATCTGATAGATGAGACCAAGACACAATATTACACATCATCATCACTCATATTATACACACACATGCACATTTTATTTGTTCATTGTCATATACTGGATATTAAGACGCTCAGACAAAATACACTGAAACACACACAAGCATAATGAAAGTAACATGTATCAAATCGACACAGATATGTACACACAAACATATACATGTGAACACACACACGCACAAGCTGTTTACATTGGTGGGCCAAAACGTTATGACCACCTGCCTAATATGCTGTTGGTCCATGCGTGCCACCAAAGCAGTGCAGACCCGCGGAGACATGGACTCTACAAGACCCCTAAAGGTGTGCTGTGGTATCTGGCACCAAGACATTAGCAGAAGATCCTTCAAGTTCTGTAAGTTGCGAGGTGGAGCCGCCGTGGATTGGAGTTCTTGGTCCCGCAAATCCCAGAGATGCTCAATCGGATTTTGGAGGCCAGGGCAACACCTTGAGCTCCTCATCATGTTCCTCAAACATTCTTCTTGTTCCCAAACAATGTGTATCAGGGCGTATTATCCTGCAGAAAGAGGCCACTGCCATCAGGGAATACCACTGCCATGAAGGGCTGTACCTGGTCTGCAACATTGTTTAGGTAGTTGGCACGTGTTAAACTGACGTCCACATGGATGTCCAGGGGCATCACACTCCCTCCACCGGCTTCTCGTCTTCCCACAGTGCATCCTGGTGCCACCACTTCCCCATGTAAACGGTGCACATGTACACAGCCGTCCACGTGAGCACCCCACAAGCCTTGCCGTATCAAAGATGCTCTGACCCTGTGGTCTGGCCATAACAATTTGGCTATTGTCATAGTCGCTCAGGTCTTTACTCCTGCCCATGTCTTCTGCATCCAACACGTTGAGCAAGAGAACTGAGTGTTCGCTTACCATCTAATCTACCCATACCTTGACATGTGCCCTTGTTAGGAGATGGTCGACGTTATCTGCTTCACCTCTGAGTGGTCATATGGTTTTGGCTCATGAGAGTATGTTTACTGTATCATAAATCACTTACATTTCTTCGGTCCTGATTTCAACCTCCACTCTCCACCATGATCCATACTGTGGAAGAAGCAAAGGAACAGACTGTCATTCAGTGACACACAATCTGTCATACACACACACACACACCTTACATACCTGCAACACAAACACAGTGGGGCTCATTTACCAATATCTTCCTATGTTTTTTTCTGAAATGTGTTCTTAAGAAAGGTCCTAAGACAAGTCGTCGTCAGATTCATGGCGCATTCTTAAACCACAGAATTGCTCGCACCTATGTTTTTATAATGATGAATCCCATTGTCCTCGTAAATTGAAAGCGCATGCCAGTTGTTCCTAATTAGCAGAGGTAAACACCCTGCCAATCCCCATAAAAGTGTAAGAGACTACAGGGCCAGGCACAGAGAAATCATACAGGATTAATAAAGAAAAGTTGAGAGTAGGTCTGTCGCAATTATTACATCATTAACTGATCGCGATTTTTTGAGCGAGATCCCAATTATTTTTATGACAATGATCTTTTTACACAATATTTTGATTCCAAAGTCACATATTTTCAATATGAAAAAGGGAGATTTCCTCTAACCCTGTTAGAAACATCTCAATAAACCCCTTGCGAATTATGTCTGTTTTCATCAGTTAGGATGTCTAGCCCAGACTGATTAACATCACCAAGGGTCTGTTGGAGACTTGGTGGGGCCAGATCTTCAGAGAAGCAAATGTTATGCAGGACCCCTGATTAACATCACCAAAGGTGTGTTGGAGACTTGGTGGGGCCAGACACACCTCTTTGTCGAATACCCTTCCACTCTTCCTCAACAGACATTTTTCATTACACTACACTAACATAGCACAACAGGCTAACCTAAGGCTAGAGAGCTCAAAAGACTTCCCTATACTTGACAGAACACAGTCAAAACGGGTGAACACACACTGATCCACACAACGTAGCTTTATACATTATTCTTAATTCTTACTACAGAGATGTCGGTTGCCATGTCACAAGAATTTCATTGTGCAGGATAACGCTGTGTATTCGGTACATTTGACAAATAAACTTGAGGTACATTGACAGATATAACTTGGTGCTCCTCAGAAACAGTATAGCGACACCACATCCACAGCCAGAATTTCGAGGCTGGTTGTGTCACGGTACGGTGAGGATCAGCGCCACCGTCCCGTACATCTTCAGTTCCCACTACTCCACAAACACATCCCGGACTTGTTTCGTGTCACATGTCGTTAACTATTCACACCAGGTCCCAATCATCCCATTAGTATGTGTTTAAATGTTTCCCCTCTGCTCCCCACATTTGTCGATCATTGTTGTTGCAATCGTGTCTGCTACATGTACCGGTGAGTCCTTTTGTTTGCTGTTTAATATCAGCGCCTTTCTTTTCGTTACGTTTGTTAAGTGTGCTCGGTGTTTGTTTTATTAAAACCCTCTACCGAGAGTTATCTGCCTCCGCCTGGTTCCTCCCGTATACCGACCGTTACAGGTTGATGCATGGGTAACCAGTAGGGATTGACTGATTCAGTTTGCAAAACTGACCACGTCTCCGTGATGCACATTATGTCCAGTTTACTGTCAGTGATAAAGTAATTCACCAGTAAGACTTTGTTATTAAGGGACTGAATAATAAACAGTGCAAATTTTAAACAGACTATGCGACTTGTTTGTAACACAGACTTAGTTATCGCAGAAAGCACACGACGCCTATGGCTAGCATTGTGGCAATTGTGCAGAACAGTACGTCGATTGGACCAAAAAGAACGGATGGTGGAGCTTTTACATTGAGTGAATTTTCGACGAGATCCACGGTGGATAAATCTTGGTCGGCGGAAAAAAAGCAGTGAGTAATCCACCAGAGAAATACACGGATCAACATGCTGTTGTTGAGAAGCCGGGCTGCAAGACTCAAAACACACAGGCGGGGGGGGGGGCAGACTCCCAGTTAGGCCGGTAGTAGACAGAACGTCCTGTGAGAGAACACCACGTCAGAGACGAACAGGATCCCAGATTTGCTTCTCTGTTCCATACCAGGTTGAGATTGTAGTAGAGGCCCGCAGCAAACAATTGAATGAGAATGAACAGATCAGGTAGAAGATCAGACTTTGAACTCCCTAGCAACTGTTTGTTGGTTGGTTGTTTTTTTTGTTTCAGAAAATAGAAAGGTACACGCACAGACATATAATTAAAAAGTTTGATAGTGCCGGGAAAGGAGAAGCTGCGTCAGCGTTCTGTGTGTCGCCTGTATGCTAAAGATAAAAGCTCTGGCCTCTTCTTTAAGTTTGTATTCAACATATTACCTTATTATCTCAATGAAATAAACTGAAAAGAATGTATATGTGACAAAAAAGGGCAATTTGTTATTTTGGCCTATAACAAATATGCTTGGCAGGTGAATAAACCAGAGGGATCTACCGGTTCCCTTGGCAGGTAAGCCAAAAGGTAAATTTCGGACACTGCTTGTAGGTTAGTTAGCCTGCTGCACTGATAAGTCCAGTCAACGTTAGCTATCTCCACTAACAAACTAGGTTCATTGCAATAGCATTTAAACATGATCAACTTACACTACATCTCTGATTCTGTGTTAGAACATTTGTAGTCGGCTGCCCTGCACACAGTGAACAACAAAGTGTGGAGCCAGGAAGTATTACAAGCCATGACGCATCAGAAATACTGGTGCATTACATTTGTAACTCATCCTCTGCCATTGGTCCGGTATAACATCGGTGTAGTATAAACAAAAATATTTCACTATCTGTTTTCATATTTGGTCTTCTCTGGACATTACGTATTGTTTGGAAACAAGGGGCCAATCAGATTTCAGGTGGGGCAAGTGCCCCGGTGGCCCACCTCCTAGATCCACCAATGGTGTGAAAATAATTTCTTCCTCACAAATCACATGACTATTTAGTTTTGAAGGCTGTGCACTGTTACATCAATAAAGGTTGCGATGCATTCCGTAAAATATGGAATATTCTGTTTTTCACGGAAATAAGCAAATGCCCGCGCCTGTTAAATAAGTGCGTGCGTCTGTTAGCAACGCCTGTTATAATAAAGCATACATTTGCGCCTGTTATATAAATGCCTATACCTGTAGCCAACGCCTGCTAAAGTAACGCCTATGCCTGTTAGATTAACGCCTACACCTGTTACCAACGCCTGCTAGATAAACGCTTACAGGTGCTAGATAAACGTTTGTCTCATTTAATACTGTATGCAAAATTTACCACCGTAGCATGCTCCACCTTTTATTACGTACATATAGCACTCACTCTTTACTATTCATGACTCTGAAGAAAGCTAGCTAGTTTGCTAGTCTGTAGAGGGCAGGTTTGCCAATAAACATGTACTTCCAAAATATGCCGTAGAAAAACACACTTCTCAATAATCGATACTTAAATAGAGATGACCGGTAATTATTTGCACACTTTAATTGAGAGCAAATGCCCGCTGGATTTACAACAATAATAGAAAGTGTTCCCATAACAACATCCCTCTGTACTTTCTACACCCCTGGTCACCAGAGAATCATTGTCCATAAATATTAGGAAGCAAGGCAGGGACCAAAAAGGCCAGTGGTCATAAGTTGAACCACTTGTGACCACATGTTATTGAACCCTACTCCCCCACCACATTGTGAAACAACACCCTTCTCCTAACAGTATTTGCCGGTCATATTGCACATTACTAAGCATAGGGTCCCACATGGGTCCCACTGTATCTGCTCCTATAACATCCTAACAGTTCTTAATCAAGACATATTACAGTACATTTTGAAGGAGACAGTCTTTAGGAGCCTGTATCGCAAGGGAGGGAGGGGGGGAACTTCCTGCTATGAACAGTGAATGAGCCTTAAAGTAGATCTGCAAAATTCCCAACGTCCTACGGGACCAACATGCAGTACCTCACACAAGCAAAAAAACAGGAACCATTCAGTCAGCCCACGGACAAGCTACTCAGAGCCTGTGTAATGTTCAGCCCACGGACAAGCTACTCAGAGCCTGTGTAATGTTCAGCCCAGGGACAAGCTACTCAGAGCCTGTGTAATGTTCAGCCCAGGGACAAGCTACTCAGAGCCTGTGTAATGTCCAGCCCAGGGACAAGCTACTCAGAGCCTGTGTAATGTTTAGCCCACGGACAAGCTACTCAGAGCCTGTGTAATGTTCAGCCCACGGACAAGCTACTTAGAGCCTGTGTAATGTTCAGCCCAGGGACAAGCTACTCAGAGCCTGTGTAATGTTCAGCCCAGGGACAAGCTACTCAGAGCCTGTGTAATGTTCAGTGGACCTTCTAAAATGTAAGCTTTGTTTACATTTCACAGTTCTGTCCCTATAACCAGTTTTGGTTTACCTACTGTCCCAAAAACATGATAGAAGTGACAGAATTATGTGTCTTCAGACAGCTGTCATTCATTCACTAACAACGCCTATACCACTTGGTTCTCTGCTCAGATGATGCATGCATCAACCAAGTTTGTAATGCCACCAGATAAACTGTTACATTGTTATAACACCTTTAAAGAGTGTAAAATCTGTCATTTCAGCAATGTTAGAATGCCCATAGGTTGAACAAGGCCTTAAAGTATGTTTTATCTTCTACTTTACATCCCATTTCTTGGGGATGTTAGTTGGGATGGGTGTTTGATGTAATGGGTTTTAATAGTCACATTTAAAATAGAATAGAACTTCATTGATCCCCAAGGGGACCTATCTTAGTAGTAGCAGCAGCATAGCACAATTTACATTTACATATTGCATTACATTTTAGTCATTATCAGATGCTCCTATTCAGAGCGACTTACAATAGTATACTCTGCCCTCAAATACTCGGCCCTCATTCAGGGTGGTTGCAGTTGGTGGGTGTCCCTTTGGTTGATGCTTGGCAATGTGGGTGGATTGACTTCCTGACTGTTGGGCCCTGTCCGGGGCCTCCCCCAGATAGGGCCACAGTGTCACTGGACCCCCCTGTCTCAGCCTCAAGGTCTTACGCTGCTATATTATTGTGCTGGGGGAGTAGGGTCAGTTCTCCTTCTCCACTATAAATCCTTGTAGATCTAAGGAATGCATTTTCTAAATTTTCCCTGTCTCCTGCCCTGTTTTAAACTTAGGAGGACATGAGGTCTTGGCCCACATCTCGTTGCTGTCCCTGTCCAAAGTCCTCCTGGTTGTGTTGCAGATCAAGACGATACCTGACGATTTCAGGTTTAAATAGACTCTGGACTCAGCCCACATGCATTTATTAATTAATACAATTTGTACTCTTAATATGTTCACCCGGCACAGCCAGAAGAGGACTGGTCACCCCTCTGAGCCTGGTTCCTATCTATAGGTTTCTTCCTAAATTTCGGCCTTCTTAGGGAGTTTTTCCTAGCCCCTGAAATTCAACGCTACTGTTGTTTGCTCCTTGGGGTTTAAGGCCGGGTGTTTTGTAAAAGCACTTTGTGACAACTTCTGATGTAAAAAGGTCCCCTGCATGGCAGTCCACTTCTCTAACCACTACGCTATTTATCAAGATGTAGTCACTCACTAAGAGACATTAGCTCTTCTTGGCCGGCTCTGCTTACACGGTCCAGCAAAATGAAAATAAGCCTTCATATAAAGTAAAAATAAAGACAATTAGGCGGCATCCTGCCTTTGAGATTTAATATTCTCTAACACAAGAGAGCGCACATTTGGCCTTATGATTGCTTAAGCTACGATTGCTGATGGAAAAGCAACAGGTGTTTTCACATATGACGAATAAAGATCGGGCCAAATGTATTGTTTTGTGTAATATTATGTAAAAAGTGTGGTTTAGACCTGCGAAATTAGTGAAAAGCGGTAAATGTTTGTATTTCTGCAGAATTGGTACTTTGACTTTGAAACTGTGTTCATGCTACACAAAATGAATAGCCTGCAGGTAGGCCGGTCTGTATTTGGCCCATGTAACATAATGCAAAAAACATGAATTTTAAAACCACATTACAGATTACCGATAGAGAAAACATCTACAGGACTTACTTGAGTTTCTCCAGTCTCCAGTGTGGATCCTCCAGTCCAGCAGAGAGCAGTCTGATTCCTGAGTCTCCTGGGTGATTGTAGCTCAGATCCAGCTCTTTCAGATGTGAGGGGTTTGACTTCAGAGCTGAGACCAGAGAAGCACAGCCTTCCTCAGTGACCAGACAGCCTGACAGCCTGCACAGAGTTGATCATCAGTTCACAAAGTACTTACATAAACAGTTTCTGCACTTTCAAGTATTAATGGGAAACCAAGGGTTTCTGGACACTTTGAAGATTCTGTAAAACAGGGTTAAATACTTTAGTTATTAAAAAGTCCACAGTAGTGACATCTGATGGTCAGAAATGAATAATTTGATGTTATGAGTTCAGTAGGAATGAGGGGATCGCCTCCCAGGTAACCATTTATTTTTAAGCCGTGCATCCATAGTAATGTTTAAGATAATAAAAAAAGTGTCATAGGATATATGAAATGAACCATTGTTTGAGCATCTTTGGATACAGTGGTTTCAACTGAAAGTTTTGATCTCATGTCACTGCCTGTAAATCATAAATAGTCCCCAACACTACTTCTTTACCCAACCTGTTGTAGAATGTACATAAACTGGTAAATTAGGTGTCAAATAGATTGCGATGATTGAAAGCTACCTGGATCACAGAGAGAACTGGTAGTCTGTATTTTGCAACAAGGTTTAAAAAAGGCATCACACGATCATCAGAGCAGAGCAACAACATCATGCACCCAACATTCCGAGTATCAAGCTAGCGAGTGAGGGAAAACAACTATAACCATTTCAAATTATATATGGCAAGTTTTTAGTAATTTTATGCAAACTGATTGGGTAAAAAACTATATGGTGAAGTCTCATAGAAATCTGTAGACATGCTAGCCGACAACAGCAATGAAAGCAGCCAGGACACAGAAGATTTCTCGAGCTTCAGTTAAAAAAGAAGCAAAACAGCCCAGGATTATACTAGCAACCCCTCTCCCGCAGTCTGAGAAATGGACTGACCCAAAGATGGCCGCCCCAAACTAGAAAGTATATGAAGTTAAAAAAGGTAAGTAAAAAAGGTAAGTATCTTGTTTTGCTTTTTATCGTATATTTACCATTTACAATATTTGCTCAGACACCCATACTTTACACAAAGGCAGGCTGGAGAACCAGGAAATATTTGACTTTATCGCTGAGGTCCACCTCTGAAACACAATTGACCAGCAACAACCCACACCGGATACCAAACCGAAGCAAAAAGGAAAACAACATCCCCAAAAAAGAAAGGGTCATCCACTGATACTGATGATTTACTTATCCTTGATATGGAAATTTCTGCTCAGGCTGCAGTCCACGCAACAATCGAAAGCTTGCGTGAAGAAGTTGCTGTCCCCCAAGTTAGCTTGGAGTACAGTCAAGCTGAGATCCTCACTTTGCAGAAAGACAACAATGGCCACTATCAAAACTATAGACTTGAACATGATGAGGTTACAAGCTGTAAATCAATTGCTAAAGGAATCTCTGTAGGATTTGCAAACATGGGAAATAAGAGATGATTCGATTTTCTCCGCAATTCCAGAAGTCCTGAATGCAGATAACCCCGAAAATGCAGTCAAGCATTTTTTCCAAACCCCCTTAAAATACCAAATGACACCGTGAACAAAATAATATTTCATTGGGTAGATACAGTTGCTCATAAGAAATTGTGAAATTTTGGCTTTTATTTAAGGATAGTGATCATATGAAGCCATTTATTATCACATAGTTGTTTGGCACCCATTTAAATTATAATGATAACAGAAATCACCCAAATGTCCCTGTTCAAAAGTTGACATACCCTTGAATGTTTGGCCTTGTTACAGACACACAAGGTGACACACACAGGTGAAAATGGCAATTAAAGTTGAATTTGCCAAACCTGTGGCTTTTTAAATTGCAAATAGTGTCTATGTATAAATAGTCAATGAGTTTGTTAGCTCTCACGTGGATGCACTGAGAAGGTTAGATACCAAGGGAAGCAGAAAATAAGGTAATGAAAATTCATAAAGATAGAAAAGGATATAAAAAGATATCCAAAGCCTTGCAAATGCCAGTCAGTACTGTTCAATCACTTATTGAGAGGAAAATTCAGGGATCTCTTGATACCAACACAAGGTCAGGTAGACCAAGAAAGATTTCAGCCAAAACTGCCAGAAGAATTGTTTTGGATGCAAAGAAAAACCCTCAAGTAACCTCAGGAGAAATACAGACTGCTCTGGAAAAAGACGGTGCAGTTGTTTCAAGGAGCATAATAAGACGAAACAAAAATGAGCTGTATGGTTCAGTTGCCAGAAATAAGTCTTTACTGCGCCAATGTCAAAAAAAAGTCCGGTTACAATATGCCAGACAACATCTTGAGATGCCTCACAGCTTCTGGCACACTGTAATTTGGAGTGACGAGATCAAAATAGAGCTTTATGGTCACAACCATAAGCGCTATGTTTGGAGAGGGGTCAACAAGACCTATAGTGAACAGAATACCATCCCCACTGTGAAGCATGGTGGTGGCTCACTGATGTTTTGCAGGGGTGTGAGCGCTAAAGGCACAGGGAAACTTGTGACAATTGATGGCAAGATGAATGAAGCATGTTATCAGAAAATACTGGCAGACAATTTGCATTCTTCTGCACAAAAGCTGCACATGGGACGCCCTTGGACTTTTAAGCAACGACAATGACACTAAGCACAAGGCCATGTTGACCCTCCAGCGGTTACAGCAGAAAAAGGTGAAGTGTTCTGGAGTCTCCATCACAGTCTCTTACCTTAATATCATCGAGCCACGGTAGATCTCAAACATGTGGTTCATGCAAGATGACCAAAAACTTTGCATGACTTGGATGGGCAGCTATACCACTTGCAAGAATTTGGGGCCTCATAGACAACCATTACAAAAGACTGCACGCTGTCATTGATGCTAAAGGGAGAATACACCGTATTAAGAACTAAGGATATGCAGACTTTTTAACAGGGGTCATTTCATTTGTTTCTTGGTTGCCATGTTTTGTTTTATGATTGTGCCACTCTGTTATAACCTACAGTTGAATGTGAATCCCATAAGAAATAAAAGACGTGTTTTGCCACCTCACTCATGTTTTCTTTACAAATGGTACATATATTATCAATTCTCCAAGGGTATGCAAACTTTTGAGCACAACTGTAGACTAGGATCGCAGAACAATGACAACATGCGCCCACAACCAAGCATTGTAAACAAAAGGAAATGATTAAGAATAAAGCCAGAGAACTCAAAGGGACAGACTTCGGCATGAACGATCAGTTTCCACAAGAAATAAATGACTAGAAACGAGTGCTTTACCCCATTCAAAAAAGTGAAAGAGTAAAGGGAAAAGGAGCATAGTATATTACTGTGGACAAAGTATTTATAGATGGGCAATTATTCCGTGATAAAAAAGTGACACCAAGCTATTCTAGAAATCACATCTGTACATGTTTAATACCATTAGTTTAACAAATACAATGACAATAAAAATAAAATACAAACATCACAATGCCAATCTGAACGTGCAAAAACACCATACCCCTAACCAGTCCTGTCATTAACCCTTTCGACCCCAATTGAAATCGAGAATGCTACTGTAGATTACTGAGAAGTCTCAAAATAAATAATATTTCAAACAAATATATATAGCACAAAAACTAAGTACAAATAAAAAATACAAGTTAACTTTGTTTTAAAGAGCACATGATCTTCTTTAATTTGACACCACATTCATGTAACTTCGAAAAATACTGATCGGTAGAAACAAGAACAAACATCTAAGTTTGCATAACGAAACACTGCGACTCTTTTTGGGCGAGATTGAGCAAGCGATCATTCGAGGTAGGCACAACTAACATGATCATAAAGTAAGCATCAGGCACACACATCAAGACATTGAAAGAATATGACGGAAGATGCAGGACATCCTCATCATGACGTGACGATGCTGTCAGCAAAGCAGAAAATTACTGGCTCCAATCTTGGCTAAATAGTAAAAGTGACAGCTCTTTATCTCACTAGTGAAACACATTTGCGGCCAGACAACTTTTCTGTAGTCTGACATACGAACTGAACCAGACAATTAGTTGTCTAGTTAGATATTGCAGTTTGCATATTAATGAAATCGGAAGAAATGCAATAAAACATTCAAATAGTTAGCAATAGTTTTTCTGGTTTCTCATTAATGACATCATCCACGGAAAAACAGTAACAAGATTTTATCAGGTAGATTTTGTGATATTTACACAATTAATATTTCTAAAGAAACACAGCCTCCTGCGGCCGCTATAGTATTCTATAAGGAGGCCGTCAACAGCCACTATGGGTTCTAAAGGGTTAATAAACACCTAGTTATTTTGGCTCAGCATATCAAGGTATAATTGCAATGGCTTAGATGATTACAAAATGAAAAATTATATTTACAAGGCTAAAGGAGAAAGACTACAACATATATTGCCTACAGGAAACTCATTCAAAAATGTCTGATGAACAGGTATGGGAAAAATAATTGGGGTCATATAAACTATAATCATGATCTTTCAAACGCTAAGGAGGTCACGAGTTTAGAACGCAATAAAGCTTGGAAGGTGGTTCATTCTTAACTTGGATCTAGATAAACAGTTATGGCTCATTAACCTCTATGCTCCTAACAAAGATGATTCACACTTCTTTGCAGTAATACAGTAATCTTGTAAATTTAAAAACATTAATGATGTTATTATGGTGGGGGATTACAACATTATCCTTAATACATCAAAGGATCACAAAGGCCATCACACAACAAACTATCAGCAACGGGCACTTAAAGAAATTACTGAAATTATGGACACACAAGATCTAGTTGATGTATGGAGGTTAAAAAATCAAGGACAGAGTGAGATACAGTTAGGTCCAGAAATATTTGGACACTGACACAATTTTCATAATTTTGTCTCTGTACGCCACCACAATGGATTTGAAATTAAACAACCGAGATGCAGTTGAAGTGTAGACTTTCAGCTTTAATTCAAGGCGTTGACAAAAATACTGTATGAAACATTTAGGAATTGCAGTCACTTTTATACACAGTCCCTTTATTTCAGGGGCTCAAATGTAATTGGACAAATTAACATATTCTATGCTTTCGCAGTATGTTTTGGATCATTGTCCATCTGTAAAGTGAAGCGCAGTAAAAACAGCTCTGAATTTGGCTTAATCTGAGCAGACAATATATCCCTAGAGAATTCATCCAGCTGCTTTTGTCTTCTGTCACATCATCAATAAACACTAGTGACCCAGTGCCATTGGAAGCCATGCATGCCAATGCCATCACACTGCCTCCACCGTGTTTTACAGATGATGTGGTATGCTTCTGATCATGAGCCGTTCCAAGCCTTCTCCATACTTTTGTCTTCCCATTATTCTGGTACAGGTTGATTCATCTGTCCAAAGAATGCTGATTTAATGTTTTTTGTGAAAGTCTAATCTGGCCTTTCTATTCTTGAGGCTTATGTATGGTTTGCAGCTTGTGGTGAACCCTCTGTATTTGCTCTCATTTAGTCTTCTCTTTATGGTAGACTTGGATAATGATATGCCTACCTCCTGGAGAGTGTTCTTCACTTGGCTGGATGTTGTGAAGTGGTTTGTCTTTACCCTGGAAAGGATCCTATGATCATCCAGCACTGTGGTCTTCCGTGGACGTCTAGGTCTTTTTGTGTTGTAGAGCTCACCAGTGCGTTTTTTTTTTCTCAGAATGTACCAAACTTTTGATTTGGCCACTCCCAATGTTCCTGATATCTCTGAATATTTTTTTTATATCCTAAGGATGGCCTGTTTCACTTGCATTGAGAGCTCTTTACATCGAAAAGAGCCGGTTGAGGTGGTTCGGGCATCTGGTAAGGATGCCCCCAGGACTTCTCCCTAGGGAGGTGTTCCAGGCACGTCCAGCTGGGAGGAGACCTCGGGGTAGGCCCAGGACTAGGTGGAGAGATTATATTTCGACACTGGCCTGGGAACGCCTCGGGATCCCCCAGTCAGAGATGGCAAATGTGGCTCGGGAAAGGGAAGTTTGGGGTCCCCTGCTGGAGCTGCTGCCCCCGCAACCCGATACCGGATAAGCAGATGAAGATGAGATGTGTGCTCCATTGACCGCATGCTGTGGGTCCACAGCAACAGCATCCAAATGAGAATGCCATATGTGGAATCAACTCCAGACGTTTTACCTGCTTAATTGATGAAGAAATCATATAGGAATAGCCCACACCTCTCCATGAAACAGCTTTTGAGTCAATTGTCCAATTACTAATGGTCCCTTGAAAAAGTGGGGGCTACATATTAAAGAGCTGTAATTCCTAAACCAGTCCTCAAATTTGGATGTGAATACACTCAAATTAAGGCTGAGAGACTGAACTTTAAGCCCTTATTTATTATTTAACAGTAACTTGAATAAAGTTTGATGAACAGACAAAATAACAAAACTTGTGTCAGTGTCCAATTATTTCCGGACCTATCTGTATACTTGGAGGAGGCTATCTCAGGCCAGCCGTCTCAATTATTTTTTCATTCTATTTACAACTGTTCCAAAAAGAAAAAAGTGCAGATAGAATGTGCTCAGATCACCATTTGATTGGCATCTACATCACTCTGACTGAATTACTCAATTACTCATTTTTTAAGGACAATATTGACTCAGCAGATCCTCATATTGTGTGGGATGCATTCAAAGGCACTTTTAAAGGTCACTCAATATTACACTGCTCAAAAAAATTAAGGGAACACGTAATCATCACAGTATAACACCAAGTAAATTAAACTTCAAGGATATCAATCTGTCCGTTTAGCAAGCATAAGTGATTGTGAATCAATGTCACCTGTTTTGGTGCAAATGAAAGTGACAACAGGTGCACTGGAGAGGCAACAGCAAGACAACCCCAAAAAAGGGAATTGTTTTTCAGGTGGTGGCCAAACTCCTTATCCTTCCTGACTGATTCTTCTCTAGTTTTTCATATAACTAGTGTCGTCATCACTGTTAGTAGCAACAGGCGGTACCCAGATCTCGAGTCTGTAGCTCGAACGGTACAAAATATACAGCCTAGTAGTTAATTTACACTAATTAGCATACGTAAAATCGATAACTGTTTCATAATTTGCAGTGGAGATAGCTTAAATGTGTGAAACAAAGTTGGTTTCGTGTCTGTAGCTCGAACGGTTCAAAATATACAGCCTAGTAGTTGAATGATGCTAATTAGCATACGTAAAATAAGTATATGAACAGGGGATTGCCTAAACTGGTGAAACAAAGTTGGATTTGTGTCTGTAGCTAGAACAGTCTAAAAGATACAGCCTAATAGTAAATTAACGGTAATTACGTTAATTAACAAACGTAAAATCAATAACGTTTTCATAATCTGCAGTGGGGATAGCCTAAACCTGTGAAAAAAGTTGGTTTTGTGTCTGTCGCTCGAACGGTTAAAAAAATACAGCCTAATTGCTAATAAATGCTCGTTACGCAAATTAGCATATGTAAAATCAATAAATGTTTCCTAATTTGAAGTAGGGATAGCCTAAACTGGTGTAACAAAGTTGGTTTCGTGTCTGTAGCTCGAACGGTTCAAAAGATACAGCCTAATAGTTAATTAACTGTAATTACGCTGATTAGCATACCTAAAATCATTTACTGTTTCAGAATTTGCAGTGGGGATAGCCTAAACGTGTGAAACAAAGTGGGTTTTGTGTGTGTAGCTCAAATGGTTCAAAAGATACAGCCTTATAGTTAATAAACACTAATTAGCATATGTAAAATCAATAAAGGTTTCATTATATGAACTGGAGATAGCATGAACTGGTGAAACAATGTCGGTTTTGTGTCTGTAGCTCAAGCGGTTTAAAAGTAACATCCTAGTAGGATCCTACTAGGATGTTAAAAGTAACATCCTAGTAGTATGCTATTTACGCAAATTAGCATATGTAAAATCAAAGAGCCTTTCCTAATTTGAAGGAGGGATAGACTAAACTGGTAAAACAAAGTTGGTTTCGTGTCTGTAGCTTGAATGGTGCAAAAGATACAGCATCAGAGTACCAGGATAAAATCCTCAGACCCATCATCAGACCTTACGCTGGGGCAGTGGGCCCTTGGTTCCTCCTGGTGCAGGACAATGCCCGGCCTCATGTGGCCAGAGTGTGTAGGCATTGATGACATTGACTGGCCCTCACGTTCCCCAGAATCTCTGGGATATTATGTATCAGTGTATCCGACGGCGCCAAGTAGTGCCACAGACTGTCTAGGAGCTCACTGATGCCCTGATCCAGGTCTGGGAGCAGATCCCCAAGGACACCATCCGCTGTCTCATCAGGAGCATGCCCAGACATTGTCAGGAGTACATACAGGCACGTGGGGGCCATGCACACTACTGAGTCACATTATGAGTTGGAACAGCCACCGATTTAAATTGTTTACTTTGATTTTCAGTGTGAGATTGAATCCAGCCCTCAATCGGTTGGTGATTTTGGTTTCTATTGACCGTTGTTACGTCATTTTGTTCTCAACGAATTACACAATGTACAGTGAAGATTTTTATATATTTCGTTCATCGAGACCCGATGTATGATTTCAGTGTTCCCTTACTTTTTGTGAGCAGTGAATATACACACATTTTTTTAAACTAGCATTTCCAGTACATGTCAGATGATTGTGTGATGTCAGAAACTTCATAACACACATTTTATTGTTACTTTGGAACATGACTCAGTAAAACTGTCTTTAATAGGTAGTGCTTTGAAAACTGAATGATGCTTTCAATACTTTCATGCATTTTATTTCTTTGTAAACACCATAACCAAACAAAAAACTTTTAAATTCAATTTTCAGTTTTCAATGAGGTCAATGTCTTCTTAAACAATAAGAGGAATTACTATATTTGAATGTCATGCCCATTTTATTAACTAAAAGAGGACCATATAGCACATCATGCAAGTCACAAATGTCCCAGTGTTGATCTGTTTATTAAACACCTATCCACTCTGTAGAAGTCACCCTTTTTGTCAGCCACATGTCACCATGAAGGGCACTCAGTGCAAGTGTGTAGGACATAGGGGCTGGATTGGGACATGTCCAATGTCTGAATATAGCAATGGCCCTGTACACATTTTCTTTTTAAAATATAAACTACCTGTCTGTGTGTAACTAAGTAACTCATCCAGCATATGAAAAGGTCATTTGTAAACAATTTGCTGTTAATGGTTTCAAAGTCACAACAGCATGTGACACAAAGTTCAAACAATGTACCTTAAAGATCAGAATATGATTAAAGGGCAAATAGGAACAGTAACTTGTTATAAACTGACATTGTTAGTCATTGGGTAAAATCCCTATGGAAAAAAATTATGGGAAGGAAGGATGAAAGAGAGATGAATCCCATATTTTAGAACTCTAGGGACCAAATAAATCACTAGGAGATATTATCACCCCAATTGAGTCTGACGGACCAAATTTGGGGTTCTGGACTAGTGTTACAAATACAAATTATTAGTCTACTCACCTCAGAGTCTCCAGTCTACATTGTGGATCCTTCAGCATAGCAGAGAGACCCTTGACTCCTGAACCCTTCAGATCATTGTTACTCAGATCCAGTTCTTTCAGGTGTGAAGGGTTTGACTTCAGAGCTGAGACCAGAGAAGCACAGCCTTCCATTGTGACCAGACAGCATGACAGCCTGTAGAGAGTCAATCATGATTTCACAAACTGCTTCTGCCTATAAAAATACTCATTTTGTAGGGTACTATAAGTTTCAGTTTGGTTTGTTTATAAATTCCATGATATCGGTTTTATATTTTTATGATTCAGCTTTTAATGTCATACCTAAATATAAACACCCTAGATAGAAGTAATGTGGAGACAGGTCAACTGTTTCTTTACATGAAACCCTACGCTATTAATAAAGACCCATCTGCAACAATTTGGATAAAGTGAAATTCTCAATCCCACACCAACCCTGAACACGGAAATATAGAAAATACTGTAACATGTACTTCAAGCATCATTGACCAATAGGCCACATTGTTTAATAGCAAAGCTATTCTCTGCTGACGCTTCAACGAAAGTCGAAGTCTTGGACTTTCAAGCACGACAATGACCCTAAGCACATGGCCAAGTTGACCCTCCAGTGGTTACAGCAAGAAAAATGTGAAAGGTGAAAAAAGGAGTGGCCATCACAGTCTCCTGACTTTAATATCATCAAGCCACTCTGGGGAGATCTCAAACATGCGGTTCACGCAAGATGACCAAAGACTTTGCATGACTTTGCATTTGGGGCCTCATAGACAACTATTACAAAAGACTGCACACTGTCATTGATGCTAAAGGGGGCAATTCACAGTATTAGGAACTAAGGGTAAGCAGAACTGACAGTTTATTTTTTCTTTGTTGCCATGTTTTGTTTTATGATTTTGGTATTCTGTTAAAACGTACAGTTGAATATGAATCCCATAAGAAATAAAAGACATGTGTTTTGCCTGCTCACTCATCTTTTCTTTACAAATGGTGCATATATTACCAATTCTCCAAGGGTATGTACACTTTTGAGCACAATTGTTAAGTCATTGAAACAAAACTTCATTATGCTTTCAATTTTTTTTTTATCATACCACATCCAAGAAATGCTCTGCGTAGAACATTTCTTTTCCATTTCCAACACATGCATTTTCTAAATAGTGTCCCAGAAGTCTGTTTTTATTTGTTTTTATTGTACCTGAGAGTGTACAGATTACAGGGATATACAACACTTCATGATACTTGTTACAGAAATTAATGTAGGACCCAAAATGTCCAAGTCGTGAAATCCGGCAAAAATGTTAATTGCGCAGGGGGTTTTAGGAGTCTTAACCTAATTTCTGCCATTACATTTAAAGAAACAAGAAAAGGTTTTTTTTTAAAGTTCATCCCATGTGTTAGTGAATTTATTAATATTTTCAAAAATTGGTTGGGACCCCCATTTGGCAGATTTGGTCAATGTTGACTCCATGGCTACAGCCTTGGTGTTTGGACATGGTATGTTCAAAGAAGGCAGGAGTACATAGGCATTTCAGGTGCTTGAGACCGCAGAGCAGCTTATTTTCCTTGATTAAGTTCCTTAGTTATATTTTATGAAATTGAAAGTTTAATGCCACAGAAAAAGTGGCCAAGTGATCAAGAAGATTACTGAATCATTGCATATGAAACGCAAAAACACATTATTTTAAGTATGGTATTATTAGAGAAGAACAGTGAGCATTTATATTGTATCACTAAACAGTGTACTGTACCAGGTGGTTAGGGACTAAGTCCTGTTTGGGAGCTCTGGGCTGGTAAGGGTCAGCAGCAGCTGTTTTAAGTACCCTGTTGTGTACCACCTCTGTTGTATTGTTGTAATGTTAATGATCACTATGTCATATTAAAAATACAAATGAATTACTATTACTCACCTCAGAGTCACTAGTCTACATTGTAGATCCTCCATCAAAGCAGAGAGTTGCTTCATTCCTAAATCCTCTGGCTGATTGTAGCACAGATTCAGTTCTTTAAGGTGTGAGGGGTTTGATTTCAGAGCTGAGACCAGAGAAGCACAGCCTTGCTTTGTGATTCCACAACCTGACAGTCTGGAGAGAGTTTATCTTGATGTTACAAAAAGAACAATAGTTCAGGATAAAATTAAAATAGCCTCTATAGATAACATCACTGCCATGTCAACTTTACTTTATGGTAAACTTTACAAACGGACATTGCCAATGCATAAAACTTGAATGTAACTTCCTGTATAGAACATAATCAGTGTTGTCAGTCAAATATAATCTAGATGTAGAGTGTGTGTGTGTGTGTGTGTGTGTGTGTGTGTGTGTGTGTGTGTTTGGAGGGGAGTAGCAGGAACAATAATAAACTGAAAAAGAGGGGTGGATCTGTGGACATCAGAAAGTTGAAATGAAGATTAGTTTGAATGGTTTATAAACCTGGAAAGTAAGACTGCAATGGTCACTAGACCAAGTCATCTTCATTGTCAATTAAAATCTGTTCAGTTTTGGCGATTGTTAAGTCATTGTTTTGCTTATTAGCCTAAATACATTGTGTTTGGAAACTGAGCACAATGATCTCTCAGCTTACCTGAAACATTTCTAATCCTGCAGGAAGCAGCAAGCCTAAATGCAGGTGAACTTAAACTTCGGATTCATGTCCCGCTTGCCCATTTTAATAAATTATTATTTTTGTTTCTGTGTTGCTTGTAACTGCTTTGGGTAATGCAAGTTCTTGTGCTGCCAAATGTAACAATCTGCCGCCATCTTTGTGTTTTTATTTTTGTGTCTTAGCACAACTGATAAGTATTTTTGTGTTGCCTATCTCTGATCAATTTAACTGATTTTTATTGGTGTTTTCTGTGCTCTGACAAAAGTATAAAACTTAAAAGAAGTTACATGTTTTGATGTGTTGAAGGGTCTTGTGCATGGTCTGTAGGTTCCTGGGTTAGGATGTCTGAAGTTCGTAAATCCTCCAGAGTGGTACGTGGATATTGGGACTAGCCCGCCAGTCCCAATATCCACTAAAAACCACTGGGGGAATAACACCAGTCTTTAAAGCAATGTACTTTGTCATGTGTTTTCAGCGTATTATGTGTCTTGTTTTGTCTGTACAGTGTATTTAATAATAATATATTCAAATACATGTATAAGATCACTTTCATTGATGGTTGGGTTAGGACATGGTATGTTCAAAGAGGATATGAGTAGATTGTCTAATTAGTTGTTTGGGACCATAGAGCTGCATACTTTCCTTAATTAAGTCCCTTAGCTATATATTACGTCATTTTCTGAAAATGTAATACCATTACAAAGGCTCCAGGTGATCATATAGATTACTGAATCATTTCTAATGAAATGTAGCAAACAGTATATTGTACCAGGGGGTTGTGGCCTTTGGCCTGTGTTATAGAAAATTGTTAAACTGATGTATTAGTGAATTCTACAAATGTATATAGGAATGCTAGAGGTTTTGACAGTGTTTTATATGTGGGAAAGGAAGCAGAGGAGATCTGGTCTTTGTTTGTGACACACATGTCTGAAGGATATCTGTGGATCATTGGGTCCTGTGACCATTTGTTAATCTGCCTAAACCATCAAGTGTGTCTATTCTTTGTTCTGTAGGCATGTGGCCAGCTGTCTTGAAAGGGTCATTTACCATGCCCCTTTAGCTACTTGGGGGAAGGAGGGGCAATTTGCCCATTTGAGTAAACACTTAGGACAGGATAGAGGAAGACACAAGCGGGGGCTGAAAGGGATAAGGAACATATCATCGCTGTCGGGCGGAAAATCGCAGCTTTTCAGGAAATGAAAAAAACTCTATGTTTTTGAAATAATTGAACACAGTATGTTCAAAGTGGGTATTGTGTCTTTATACATGGCCATATACTTGCATGTGTCATCATTGTATTAATATTTTACCAAAATCAAGCTCAAATGGATTTACAAGGTTTTTGAATAGTGAATGGGGAGATACCTGTTTTGTCCATCATTGATCAGAACGGTCGCATCTGAGGCAGTAAGTGGCATTACGTTATCATCAACTTACAGGTTACAAAGCTTATTGTAGCTATGTGTGCTCTCAGTTTTCCTGTCATTTAATACATTTGGACAAAATCTCTTGTCATTAAAGATTAAATGCTATGAACATGCTATTGAAGACAGTATTGTCTATGACTAGACGGGAAATGCTAGAATAAACTGCACTCCAACCCAGTGTTGCCAGAAATCACAAGAGAAACAAGCAACCGTCACTGTCAAAAGAAGCCCAAAAGAAGCAACTTGGAGCTGAAGACGAAGCCCAAAAAACATGGTTTTACACAAACAAAACCTTTGTTGCCTACTATTTAAGTTGAGAGAGCCTGCTGCTTGAATAGGGCAGAGTAGGCTACCCAATGTTGAAGTTACGTTCAAAATCTTCCAATTTACCTTTCACTACATAGGTACTATATTTCCATAGTGTTTGCGAACACATTGATTGCGAATACAAAGCTAACGGAAATGTATTTGCCATTATTCGCAAACAAAAGTGAATTGAACGCACCTCTAGTCACTGAACCAAATTGGGAAAGAGAAACAATCACAGCTACCTGCCCCAACCTACCGTGGTTCGCCTGCACTCTTCTTCGCTCCCACATGTCTCATTTGGCTACATTTCCCATTTAAGGCTTAGTGGTTCTTGAGTAAAGAAAATGCTGTAGGCTTACTTATTCAAACCAGTTCTTTATTTAGCCTTGCTAAGTATTTTCAAACACAATTAGCCTACTGAAAGATATAGTGTACAGTACACTTGTCTGATTACATGCATTGCCATGCTGTTATGATGAGTCGGGAGAAGGTTTCAGTTCCAAACGCGGCGCGTTGGAGGATTTATTTAGAAAATGAATACAGGAGACGTAGTCAAAATCCAGAAACACAGTCGGTAACAGGAAATCCAGGAAAAATGGCTAAGGTACAAAATAACAAAGACTAGTGTTATGGAAATTCTTGAACGAATGTACATTTGAGAAATGTCTGCTTTTCTATTATGTGGTATGTAACTCTCATCGTTGTTTCTGACATGATCAGTGGATCATTATGACCTTTGTCCATTTGTTAATCTGGGTTAAAAGGGTATCTGTCCTTTGTTCTTCAGGAATGTGGCTTACTGTCTTTTATGATGTTCACCTACCCCCTTGACAGTAAACACCTAGGGCAGGAAGGATATGGTGGGGGGACAGCCAGCCCTTTGGGTAAAACCTATGTGACATAAGACAGCTGGGCAGTATCTTACCACACCCCTTTTAACTGTAATAAACACTGATTTTTCATGTATTTTCCTCAGAGATCCTCTCAGGCCTATTATGATAGGCTCAGGACGCATCTCTCTATTTGCAAATATATAATAAACTGCTAATTGTGCCAAGAGAATATTGTCTCTGTACTCACTTCCATAAAGAGTTCCTATCGATGGAATTACCATCACACTTGGCAAAGTCGAAAACAAGGAGGGTCAAGTATTTTACATTGGGAAATCTAGGTTCTTAATTGTTTTTGTAGGAAAACTGTACGTAGGAAAACTGTGACTCAGTACGTTGGAAAACGGCAAACAATACCTCAGGGAACTGAGAATGGCCACTGAATAAATAGGTGTGCTAAACGAGGAACAGGTGGATCAAATAACACAAATTTAACCAAAAAAAGCATAGAATACAAAACCTAGAATGTCAGAAACTATGGATATATAACCAACCCCTAAACATCTTCGAACAAACAAAAAGAAAAACGACACCCAATGAATAAACAAATCCCCAAAATAACATATACAAACAAAATTATAACGAAGACACAATGACATTCAAAACCTCACACATAATAAATAAAAATGTATTAATTAATAATACATAGATATAAAAACAAGTAGTCCATCATAAAATAAAAGTAAGATTGCCCCTCAGGTGAAGTCAGACAAAATCGCATCGTTACTGTTTAGTTTCTGTAGTGTGCAGAACGTCTTCATTCAAAGTGGAGGCGGGGTGGAGTTAGAAAGCTTTGCTGACAGTTTAGGATCCAATGGAGTTACGAGGTTTAAAGTTTTTTTAGTACTTTATATTGGTCAAATATTTGTAAAACCCACAGACAGACCCAAGGGTGACCAATAGCGTTGATTTATGAAAAAAAATAAAAATGACAAATTATGGAGTTACGAGGTTTCCGCCCGACAGCGACGATATGTTGTTTTCACAGAGATGAATATGCAGATTCTTACCCCCACCCATTCTAGTATTGAATGTTTTTCCAACTGACCCCAGATATGTCTCACAGTTTATTCTGTAAGCTTTGATTCTCTCACCTTGCAAGTAAATAAAGGCTGCTAATTGTGCCAAGATAATTTTGTCTCTCTACCTACTTCCTAAAGAGTTCTTTTCGATATAACTGTTATCACACCTGCTGGGAGCTCAAGGCTGTTGGAGGTTTACCCATTGACAACAGACAATGGTTTTAGTCCCCTGTAGTTGGGTAGAAACTCTGTTAATTATAACCATGTCATTTTCAAAGTAAACTACTATTACTCACGTCAGAGTCTTCAGGCTACATTGTGGATCCTCCACCAAAGCAGAGAGTACCTTCACTCCTGAATCCTCTGGCTGATTGTAGCTCAGATCCAGTTCTTTCAGGTGTGAGGGGTTTGACTTCAGAGCTGAGACCAGAGAAGCACAGCCTTGCTTTGTGATTCCACAACCTGACAGTCTGGAGAGAGATTATATTGATGTTACAAACAGAACAATAGTTTAGAATGACATTAGAATATCCACTATATATTACATCATTGCCATGTCAACTGACATTGCCAATACAAAAAACTTGAATGTAACTTGCTATATAGAAAATCATCAATGTTCTCACTCAATAAATACTCTGTACTATAGATGTAAGAAAAGTGTGTGTGTGCAGGTTTGTCTGTGTGCGTGTGTGTGAGAGAGAGAGAAATAGGGGAGTAGCAGGAATGATAAACTGAAAAAGAGGGGTGGATCTGTGGACATCAGAGGGTTGAAATAAAGATAATTATCAATTGTTGGTAAACCTGGAGAGTAGGACTGCAACGATTATCAGACAGTCAACTTACCTAGTGAAATCTGTTCCGTTTAGGCCATTGATAAGTCATTATATTGCCTATAGCCTACATACAGTATGTTTTGGGAACTCACACAACACCTGAAACATTTCTGATCCTGCAGGCAGCAGTGAGCTACTCAGTGACCCAATACGCAGGTGAAATAATCTAAAGTCCCTAAATACTTCCAATAGAGAAATAATAACCATAGCCCCAAGGTTTTTATGCTGCTAAATTATTGTCCCGTGGGTGTAGGGTCAATTCCATTTTTCGAATCCAAGGAATGCGCTCTAACTTTCCTTGGGTCCTTTTCTGTTTAAACTTAGATGGACATGAGGCCTTAGACACATCTCACTACCAGGCCCAAATGACTCATACAGTTGTGCTCAGAAGTTTGCATACTCTTGGAGAATTGGTAATATATGTGCCATTTCTAAAGAAAACATGAGTGAGCAGGCAAAACACATTTTATTTCTTATGGGATTCATTTTCAACTGTAGGTTATAACAGAATGGCACAATCATAAAACAAAACATGGCAACAAAGAAAAAAATTAACTGACCCCGGTTCAGTCTGAATACCCTTAGTTCTTAATAGTGTCTATTGACCCCTTTAGCATCAATGACAGAGTGCAGTCTTCTGTAATAGTTGTCTATGAGGCCCCGAATTCTTGCAGGTGGTATAGCTGCCCATTCGTCTTGGCAAAATGCCTCCAGGTCATGCAAAGTCTTAGGTCGTCTTGCATGAACCACACGTTTTGGATCTCCCAAGAGTGGCTCAGTGATATTAAGGTCAGGAGACTGTGATGGCCACTCCAGAACCTTCACCTTTTTCTGCTGTAACCATTGGAGGGTCAACTTGGCCTTGTGCTTAGTGTCACTGTCGTGCAGGAAATTCCAAGAGTGGCCCATGCGCAGCTTTCGTGCAGAAGAATGTAAATTGTCTGCCAGTATTTTCTGATCACATGCCACATTCATCTTGCCATCAATTTTCATAAGATTTTCACCCCCCCCCCCAAAACATCAGTGAGCCACAACCATGCTTCACAGTGGAGATGGTATTCTGTTCACTATAGGCCTTGTTGACACCTCTCCAAACATAGAGTTTATGGTTTTGACCATAAAGCTCCATTTTGGTCTCGTCACTCCAAATTACAGTGTGCCAGAGGCTGTGAGGCGTGTCAAGTTGTTGTTGGGCATATTGTAACCAGGCTTTTTTGTGGCATTGGCGCAGTAAAGGCTTCTTCCTGGCACCTTGACCATGCAGCTCATTTCTGTTCAAGTATTGTCGTATAGTTTCTTTGTATCCCGAACAATTCGTCTGGCAGTTTTGGCTGAAATCTTTCTTGGTCTACCTGACCTAGGCTTTGTATCAAGAGATCCCTGAATTTTCCACTTTTTAATAAGTGATTGAACAGTACTGACTGGCTTTTGCAAGTCTTTGGATATGTTTTTACATCCTTTTCCATCTTTATAAAGTTCCAGTACTTTGTTACATAGGTTTTTTGACAGTTCTTTTCTGCTCCCCATGGCTCAGTATCTAGCCTGCTAACAAACTCATTGACTATTTATACACAGACACTAATTGCAATTTAAAAAGCCCCAGGTGTGGGAAATACACCTTTAATTGCCATTTTCACCTGTGTGTGTCACCTTGTGTGTCTGTAACAAGGCCAAACAATCAAGGGTATGTACAATTTTTTTATCAGGGCCATTTGGGTGATTTCTGTTATCATTATGATTTAAAAAGGAGCCAAACAACTGTGATAATAAATTGCTTCATATGATCACTATCCTTAAATAAAATACATTTTTTTTGCATGATCAGTCATATTTTCAAAATCAGTGCCAAAATCTCACAATTTCTGCCAGGGTATGCAAACTGATGAACACAACTGTAGCTGTCTAATATCCTCCTGGTTGTGTTGCAGATCAAGTTCCTGCCTGACGATTCTGGCTGTCACTGCGCTCACCCCCCCGTTTGTCCCTGTCCTTGTCCACCTGGTCATGCAGCTCACTTGTATTCGGTCTGATGACTCTGGACACATACCACATGCATATATTAATTATTCTAATCTTGTAATCTTATCTTCACCTGGCACAGCCAGAAGAGGACTTGCCACCCCTCAGTCTGGTATGTGAACGAAAAATAAGTTTAACAGTCACAAAAAAAACTTACATAAGGTCTGCTAACAACTGTTTGTCCGTAAAGGGATGTATACAAGGGGTTATCAGACCTTATGTATTTTTTATGGTTTGTTTTTCTAAGCTTGTGACTGTTCAACTTTTTTTGTATTCACATACTTATCTCCTTTCTTTCAGATCATGGCTGCCTCTGTTAGTTCTCGTCATAAGTGCCTAAACAGCCCTGATTCGTGAAACAAAGCGAGGGTATCCTGTAGCTCAAAAAGTGGATATGATAGAAATAAAACAGGGTCATTTTTGGATTCAAAGGCCAAAGTTTAGTCAAAAACAAGTGTCAGTTCTAACTCAAAGTAAACTGTGTTCCCCAGTGAATAAATTGAAAAAGAGGTTTGAATCAGTGCACATCAGAAGGTAGAAATTAAGATTAATCATTTATATTGCCTATTAGCCTACATACAGTATGTTTGGAAACTTTGAGGACAACGATCTCACACATTACTGCTGCCTGATCCTGCAGGTAGCAGTGAGCCTACACAATGACCCGAAACGCAGGTGAAAGAATCTGAGGTCCCTGAATATTTCAAATAGATGTATAAGATCACTTTCATTGATGGTTGTATTTGGATATGGTATGCTCAAAGAAAATATGAATAGATTGCCCAATTAGCTGTTTGGGACCGTTGGGCTGCGTAGTTACCTCAATTAAGTTCCTTAGGTATATATTAAGTAATTTTCAATGACAGAGAAAAAGTGCCCATGTGATCAAATTACTGAATCATTTCTAATGAAATATAAAATGTCCATCATTTTAAAGTTGGTTTACTTAGAGAAGAACAGTGAACATTTACATTATACCAGTGAACAGTGTACTGTACCAGGGGGTTGGGGACTTTGTCCTACTGGCAGCTCAGGACTGGTGGAGGTTCACCCAATGACAACAGATTCTGGTTTTAGTCCCTGTAGGTGTGTAGAACCTCTGTTGTATTGTTGTCATGTTAATTATCACCATGTCATATTATAAATAAACAACTACTACTACTCACCTCAGAATCTCAATTCTACATTGTGGATCCTCCACCAAAGCAGAAAGCTCCATCACTCCTGAATCCTCTGGCTGATTGTTACTCAGATCCAGTTCTTTCAGGTGTGAAGGGTTTGACTTCAAAACTGAGACCAGAGAAGCACAGCCTTTCTTTGTGATTCCACAACCTGACAGTCTGGAGAGAGATCATCATGATGACACAAACAGAATAATTGTTCAGAATAACATTAGAATATCCTCCACAGATTAAATCATTGTTTTGTAAAATTTACTTCAGTGCATATTTTTAATATTGACATTGCCTATAAATGACACAAGAATGTAACTTTCTATATAGAAAATCATGAATGTTCTCAGACAATAAATATACTGTACTGTAGATGTAAGAAAAGTGTGTGTGTGCACGTGTGCGTATGGGGGCTAGCAGGAATAATAATAAACTGAAAAATAGGGGTGGACCTGTGGACATCAGAGTGTTGAAACAAAAATATTCTTGAATGATTTGTAAACATGGAAAGTAGGACTGCTACGATTATCAGACTAAGTCAACTTATCTAGTAAAATCAGTTCCGATTTGGCCATTAATTAGTAAATTATATTGCCTATTAGCCTACATACAGTATGTTTGGAAACTCTGAACCCAACGATCTCACATTACCCAAAACATTTCTGATCCTGCAGGCAGCAGTGAGCTACACAGTGATCCAATACACAGGTGAAACAATCTAAAGTCCCTGATTATTTCAAATAGATAAGATCGCTTTCGTTGATGGTTGTGTTTGGACACAGTATATTCAAAGAAGGCAAGAGTAGATGAGATATTTAGCTCTTTGGGACCATAGAGCTGCGTAGTTTTCTCAATTAAGTTCCTTAGCTATGTATTATGTAATTTTTTGAAAGTTTAATGCCATAGAAAAAGTGTCCAGGTGATCATATAGATTACTGAATCATTTCTAATGAAATGTAAAAAATATCTTAAGGCTGGTTTAATTAGAGAAGAGCATTGAACATTTACATTATACCAGCGAACAGTGTACTGTACCAGGGGGTTGGGGCCTTTGTCCTGCTGGGAGCTCAGGACTGGTGGAGGTTCACCCAATGACAACAGACATTGGTTTTAGTCCCCTGTAGTTGTGTAGAACCTCTGCATTGTTGTCATGTCAATTATCGCCATGTCATATTAAAAATAAACTACTATTACTCACCTCAGAGTCTCCATTCTACATTGGGGATCCTCCACCAAAGCATTGAGTTCTTTCATCCCTGAATCCTCTGGCTGATTGTAGCTCAGATCCAGTACTTTCAGATGTGAGGGATTTGAATTCAGAGCTGAGACCAGAGAAGCACAGCCTTCCTCAGTGATTCCACAACCTGACAGTCTGGAGAGAGATTATCATGATGTCACAAACTGTAATAATAACAACTCAGGCAGGTGTTATAGTCCCAATCACAGAGTGTGAAGATTTATTTACAGGATGAGGGACAGGCAAAACTTGCTGATAACAAGTAATCAGATACTGGTAACAGTACAGGCAGGGAATAGGCTCAAATGTTATTCAGGGAGATCAGGCAAACAGTCGATGTCAAGATATCAGATCATGCAAAAATACAGGTAGGGAAGAGGCAAAAATGTGGTCAATGAGGCCAGACAAAACAACTCGATACACAAAAGGCTATACAAATAGATTAACCGATTACTGAATTGAAACGTGGCAAAAATAGAAACAATACCTCACTAAGACAGGGTGCAAAGAACTAAACTAAATGCTGTGTGCTGATGATATAGAGGTGGGTGTGAGCAGGTGATCAGAATTCTGGTGACTGTGATCTGGAGAGTGAGCTACTCACTCTCCATGATGAGTTCAAGGGTGTGAGCTGGGAACAGACGTTACACAAACAGAACAATAATTCAGAATAACTTTAGAATAGCTTCTATATTTTACATCACTGTTTTGGAAAATTTACTTAAGGGCAAACTTTTAAAACTGACATTGCCAACACATGACACTAGAATGTAACTTTCAGTATTCAAAATCATCGGAGTTCTCAGTGTGTGAGTGTGTGTGTGTGTGTGTGTGTGTGTGTGTGTGTGTGTGTGTGTGTGCGTGTGTGTGTGTGTGTGTGTGTAAGGAGGGAAGTAACAGGAATGATGATAAACTGAAAACGAGGGGCGGATCTGTGGATGTCAGAGGGTTTAAATAAAAATTAGTTTGAATGGTTTGAAAACCTGGAAAGTAGGACTGCAATGATAATTAGACTAAGTCAACATATCTAGTAAAACCTGTTCCATTTTGGCCAGTGATAAGTCATTATACTGCCTATTAGCCTACATACATGTTTGGAAACTCTCAGCACAACGATCTCACACATAATCTGAAACATTTCTGATCCTGCTGGTAGCAGTGAGCGTTCACAATGGCCCAATATGCAGGCAAAATAATCTAAAGTCCCTGAATATTACAAATAGATGTATTAGATCGCTTTTTTTGATTGTTGTGTTCAGACACGGAATGTTCAAAGAAGGCATGAGTAGATTGGCTAATTAGCTGTTTGGGACCGTTGAACTGCGTAGTTTCCTCAATTGAGTTCCTTAGGTATATATTAAGTCATTTTCTGAAAGTTTATTGACATAGAAAAAGTGCCCAGGTGATGAAATTACTGAATAATTTCTAATGAAATATATAAAGAATGGTCATTATTTTAAGGCAAGTAATAATTAGGGAAGAGCCATGAACATTTACAGTTAGGTCCTGAACTATTTGGACTCTGACACAATTGTACCACGTCAGGATATAAATGACATTAAAACTGCCGTACCATCATCAATGGGGAATTTCTTTGGTCTCTACCCTCATTTCAGTTGGTTTCAAAATCGTAAATTCATGTTAAAGCTAGTGAAGGGAAAATATACAGTTCGGTCTGGAATTATTTGGACATCGACACAATTTTCATAATTTTGTCTCTGCACGCCACCACAATGGATTTGAAATGAAACAACCGAGATGCACGGCAGACTTTCAGCTTTAATACAAAGGGTTGAACAAAAATTTTGTATCAAACATTTAGGAATTGCAACCATTTTTATACACAGTCCCCTTATTTCAGGGGCTCAAATGCAATTGGACAAATTAACACAGTCATAAATAAAATGTTCATTTTTAATACTTTGTCGAGAATCCTTTGCAGGCAATGACTGCTTGAAGTCTGGAATGCATGGACATCACCAAAGGCTGCGTTTCCTCCTTTGTGATGCTTTGCCAGGCCTTTACTGCAGCTGTCTTCGGTTGTTGTTGTGGGTCTTTCTGCCTTAAGTTCTGTCTTCCGCACGTGAAGTACATGCTCGAACAGGCTGAGATCAGGTGATTGACTTGGCCATTGCAGAATATTCCACTTCTTTGCCTTAAAAAACTCTTGGGTTGCTTTCGCAGCATGTTTTGGGTCATTGTCCACGTGTAAAGTGAAACGCTGTCCAATCAACTTTGCTGAATTTGGCTGAATCTGAGCAGACAATATATCCCTATACACTTCAGAATTTATCCGGCTGCATCTGTCTTCTATCACATCATCAATTAACACTAGAGATCCAGTGCCATTGGAAGCCATGCATGCCCATACCATCAAGCCTTCTCTATACTTTTTTCTTTTCATTCTGTTACAGGTTGATCTTAGTTTCATCTGTCCAAAGAATGCTGTTCCAGAACTGGGCTGGCTTTTTTAGATGTTTTTTGGCAAAGTCTATTCTGGCCTTTGTATTCTTGAGTCTTATGAATGGTTTGCACCTTGTGGTGAACCCTCTGTATTTGCTCTCGCAAAGTCTTCTGTTCATGGTAGACTTGGATAATGATATGACTACCTCCTGGAGAGTGTTCTTCACTTGGCTGAATATTCTGAAGAGGTTTTTCTTTATAAAGGAAAGGATCCTACGATCATCCATCACTGTTGTCTTCCGTGGACATCCAGGCCATTTTGTGTTGCAGAGCTCATCAGTGCGTTCTTTTTTTCTCAGAATGTATCAAACTGTTGATTTGGCCACTCCTAATGTTCCTGCTATCTCTCTGAACAATTTTTTTTTGCAGCCTAAGGATGGCCTGTTTCACTTGCATTGAGAGCTCCTGAGAGACTGCACTTTAAGCCCATATTCATTATTTAACTGTAACTTGAATATATTTTGGTAAACAGCTAAAATTACAAAACTTGTGTCAATGTACTATCATTTCCAGACCTAACTGTATATTATAGCAGTGAACAGTGGACTGTACCGGGGGTTCGGGACAATGGACCTCATTCACCAACCATTCATAAGAAGAAATTCCTTCTTAAAACCCACTTACGCAGTTTCCATGAAGATTCTGACATTTACCAATGTTTTCGTATTTGGGATTCCCACACTCAAGAGCACACCTACGCACATTTGAGTGCTGACATGTTTGTGCCAAATAATTAGTTATTGCATTTTCTTCAATTCTACAGTTATATACAGCTCATCATAAAATTGTGTCACAACATTAGATAATTTTTTCGTGCATTAACATCACGCCAAGTTAGAATTTTTAGCTAGACACCATTAAGCATTGTGTTAAACTGACTAATGTTTCTTATAAAGATTACTTCCACCACAAATTACATCTACGTATGTAATTTGTGTTTCAGCCTGTGTGTTTGGTCCTGCAGAATCATGCCCTTTCATGGGGATTGGCTGGGCGTTTACCAATGCTAAATAGGAACAACTGGCATGCGCTTTCAATTTACGAGGACAATGGGATTCATCATTATAAAAACATAGGTGCGAGCAATTCTGTGGTTTAAGAACACGTCATGAATCTGACGCAGACTTTTCTGAGGACCTTTCTCAAGAACAAATTTAAGAAAAAACTAAGGAAGATATTGGTGAATAGGGCCCATTGTCCTGCTGGGAGCTCAGGGCTGCTGGAGGTTCACCGATAGAAAACAGAAGCTGGTATTAGTCCCCTGTAGTTATGTAGTGCCTCTGTTGTATTGTCATCGTCTTAATTATCACCATGTCATATTAAAAATTAAAATAGACTACTATTACTCACCTAAGAGTCTCCAGGCTACATTGAGGATCTGCAAGGAAAGCAGACATTTCTTTAACTCCTGAATCCTCTGGCAGATTGTCACTCAGATCCAGTTCTTTTAGGTGTGAAGGGTTTAACTTCAGAGCTGAGACCAGAGAAGCACAGCCTTCCTCAGTGATTCCACAACCTGACAGTCTGGAGAGAGATTATCATAATGTCAAAAAAGAAAAATAGTTCAGAATAACATTAGAATATCCTCTATATATTACATCATGGTTTTCTAAACATTACTTAATGGCATACTTCTAAAACTGACATTGCCAATACATGGCACTAGAATGGTACCTCCTGTACAGAAAATCATCGGTGTTCTCAGTCAATAAATCTACTTTAGATGTAACAAGAGTAAGAGTGTGTGTGTTTGTGTGTGTGAGGAGGGGAGTACTAGGAATGAAAATGAACAGAAAAAGAGGGGTGGATCTGTGGACTCAGAGGGATGAAATTAAGGTTTAAGTGGTTTAAATGGTTTGTAAACCTGGAAAGTAGGACAGCAACATTTATTAGTCAAGTTTTCTAGTAAAATCTGTTCCGCGTCAGCCATTGATAAGTCATTATATTGCCTACTTGCCTACATACAGTACATTTGGCAACTCTAAGCACAATGATCTCATATTACCTGAAACATTTCTGATCCCGGCAGGCTGCAGAAAGCTCCACAGAGACCTGACACGCAGGTGAAATAATTGAAAGTCCCTGACTATTTGAAATAGAGAAATAATGATAACCAAAGCCCTGAGGTTTTACGCTTCTGTTTAGGAGTGGCGGTTGAGTAGGGTCAGTCCCCTTTTTGAATCCAAGAATTGGTCTCCAACATTCCTGGTCTATTTCTGTTTAAATGTAGGAGGACATGAGCCCTTGGACCACACCTCAAGACTACTAGGTCCAAATTATTCAAAGATGTTCCTGTCCGCAGTCCTCCTGTTTGTGTTGCAGATCAAGTTGCTGCCTGACAACTCCGGACACAGCCCAGATGCATTTATTAATTATTATAATCTTTTACTCTAATAATCTTCCCCCAGCATAGCCAGAAGAGGATTGGCCACCGCTCAGAATCTGGTTCCTCTCTAGGTTTCTTCCTAAGTTCTGACCTACTAGTGGGTTTTTCTTAGCCACTGTGCATAACACTGTTGCTTGCTCTTTGGGGTTTCAGGTTGGGTATCTGTAAAAACACTTTGTGACAACTGCTGATGTAAAAAGTGCTTAATACAATACATTTGATTGAGGTCACCTCAGAATCTCCATTCTACATTGTGGGTCCTCCACCAAAGCAGAAAGCTCCATCACTCCTGAATCCTCTGGCTGATTGTAGCTCAGATCCAATTCTTTCAGGTATGAGGGGTTTGACTTCAGAGTTAAGACCAGAGAAGCACAGCCTTCCTTTGTGATTCGACAACCTGACAGTCTGAAAAGAGAATATCATGACGTCGCAAACAGAACAATAGTTCAGAATAACTTTACAATGTTCACTACAGATTACATCATTGTTTTGTAAAATTTACTTCAGGGCATACTTTTAAAACTGACTGTAACACATGACGCCAGAATGTAACTTTCTGTACATCAAATCATTAATGTTGTCATTCAATAAATAAACTGTAGATGTAAGAAGAGTTTTGTGTGTGCGTGTTCAGAGGGTTGAAATGACGATTAGTTTGAATGGTTGACAAACCTGGAATGTAGGCCTGCAACGAATATTAGATTAAATCAAATTACTTATTTAGAAAAATATGTTCAGTTTCGGCTGTTTTTAAGTCAGTATATTCCAGGGTTAATCGTGCATTTTAAAACTCAAAGGCACTGCCTTCGAAATGAATGAATTACACTCAAAATACGAGTGTAGGTGTGAGGTCCGGGATGTGCCCTGTTTCCCTTTCATGTGCCATTCATAAGCATATTACACTCGTATGTATCTATAATATTCAATACTTCTACCCATATTGTGTATTCTCCTCATGTGTATTCTCCTCAACCTTCTCCTAATTTGCATTTAGTTTACATTGGTTAAGAATATGTATATACAGTATAATAGGTAGAGTATTGATATACTTGCCATATCTATAATATATAATATATACCCATATTGCTGCTAGTTTACAGAACTATTGAATTGCTGCTAGTTTTACAGCGGTATGTATATTATCACTTTATCTTGTTATTTTAGGTTTTGTTATGCTATATTTTGCTTTATACATTAATTATATTTTGCTTTATTACATTAATTCTTACTACGTAGATGTCAGGTGCCGTGTCCTAAGAACTTTATTGTGCAGGATAACATTGTGTATTCGGTACATTTGAAAAATAAACTTGAAACTTGAAGTTCTGTCCTGCCAAACTAGATACATGTAGCTAACTACAGTAGTGTAATTGTAGCTTAGTCTACAGAAGTTGGTTAGATAGCTAGCTAGCCCCACAGAATCATTTAGCTAAACGGTTAAACTGGAGTTTGTTTACTCCATGCTTAGTACACACTATTTGTTTTAAATATGTGAATATAAACAGAACTTGTTCAATGAAGTAAACTTGCATTGAGGATCCCGACTACAATCCTGTCAACATTTGGAAAGTGTTACAAAATATGTACTTCAATGATGTGAGGTCCGGGATGTGCCCTGTTTCCCTTCGTTGACTTGAATGTAGCCTGCTTGTGAAATCCGGGAAGTAACCTGTTTCCTTTGTTGCCTTGAATGTTGCCTACCCAATCCCCATTTTTGTTTGCACCTGTGTCTCGTTCTACCCCTATATAAGTGCTGTGTTTGCTCCCAGTCTTTGTGAGGTATTGTTTGTGTATGCAACTCTACTGAGCCTTCTGCTCCCGAGTGTGCCATTATCCCTGCATACTTCTTGTATCAGCCTGTCTCTGTATCCTGACCATTGCCTGCCTGTTGACTGCCTCTTTTGGATTACCCTTTGTACCTCTGCCTCCTGCCTACTTGCTTTGACTGTTATCGACCAATCGCCTGCCCATTGACTACGCCACTGCCTGTTCCTTCGGCACTCCTGTGTTTTCTCCCTAATAAAGGAGTCCCTGCGCTCTGCGCTTGGATCCATTCCTCCATCCCTCTGTTTTGTGTGAGTTCATTACAGAATACCTCACCCCACTGATGGATCCAGCGGAGTTGCATCGGCGCCTGACCCAGCAGGAGGATCGGATCGATGAGCTCTGTGGCCTTCTTCGCCAGTCTTCTGTCGGGTCCGCTGTGGGTGCCACTGCGTCTGCCCGTCCTTCCCCCTCCATTTCCATGCCTACGAAGTACGATGGCTCACCTGGGAAGTGTCAGGGTTTTTTGATGCAGTGTCGCCTTTACATCGACCATCACCCCGCCGACTTCTCCACGGACAAGGACCGAGTCGATTTCCTGCTATCCCTGCTGACCGGCAAAGCCCTGGAATGGGCCA